>CABHPH010135794.1:5218-53280 GCA_902168325.1 Peromyscus nudipes | reverse complement strand
AACAAAACAAAACAAAAAAGAACTAAATGAGAGCCTAGGATTGGTTACTGTGTAAATGAATCAACAAAGTTTCTTCCTTTTTTTTTTTTTTTGAGACAGGGTTTCTCTGTGCAGCATTGCACTATTCCTGGAATTCAGTCTGTAGCCCAGGCTGGCCTCGAACTCACAGAGATCTGCCTGGCTCTGCCTCCCCAGGACTGGGATTAAAGGTGTGTGCCTCCACCGCCCGGCTCTTTCTTCCTTTCAGAATCTTACCTGACAATACAAGTGCCATGAAAATAAAAGCCATTTTAAAAGGTCAGAGCACACTATCTTCTGTATAAATGCTTCCATGGAGAGGATGGGAGAATTCTGCAGAAGATCATTAAAGGGGTTAGTAAGGATCAAGAGGAGGAAACGTAGTAGAAGGTTTTAGGCTGAGAACAGACAGCTGAAGAAGGCTGGCATAGAGGAGCAGAAGGTGCTATCATTCCCAGATCTTCATTTACATTTCCTAGGGGGTGATTGTAATTCAGCAGCCAATTGGCAGGAGAGAGGGCTGTGTCTTTTTTCCTCTGGCCGATTAAATATGTGTCCTGTCCAGGATGAAACCTTTAGAATGAGTGTGTGCTTTGTTATGATCTGTTTCTTTCTGTCACTCCACTGGCAATGGTCCCGATGAAGGATGGGTTGCAGAACAGAATCACAGCCAACCCACTGTGAGCCTGTGGCAAAGAAGAAATAAACCTTTGTTGTTTTAGGGCATTCGAATTTGGGGATCATATGTAAGTGGAATACAACTTATTCTGCTCTCTCAGAAAACAGGTATAAGCAGGTGTTCAAGGCAATAGAAATTAAGCTATCAGCATAATGCTTTCTCACTGGGCCTGGCAGGCCAGGCTAACTTTATGGGAGTGCCTATTCAAAAAAACAGAGGAAGTGAAATTTAATAGTGTGAGACTATATTCAGGAAGACTAAGACTAATTTGGGTCTGCGAACAAGTTACAATTCAAATTGGATAAAGTTCAATAGTGTGTGTGTTTGTGTTTGTGCATGTCTGTTTTTTCCTCCTCCTCCTCCTCCTCCTCCTCCTCTTCTTCTTCTTCTTCTTCTTCTTCTTCTTCTTCTTCTCCTCCTTCATATTCCCATATCCTGGAAAATGGTAAGTATTCACTAATCTGTTGAAGTCATAGAACACATTAACTTGATACTGCGGCCTATAGTGAAATTTTGGGCTGTAATGACCACAGGGACAAAAGTAAAGTGATACACTTATGCTTTCCAATTGTTATCTAAGTATAAGAAAAGAGCAGTGTCTACTCAGAAAAGTAGTTTAAGGTAAATATGCTCAAATAATGGGGAAATGTACAAATGCGATGCTGCCTTTACCACAAACTGTAAAGTGTCTAGGCAATAAATTCTTCACACTACCTATGCTGACTGGCTTATGATTTCCAGGGGCAATGGCAAATGGCAGTTCACTGTGCACTGCAAAGATTTATCTCTTTATAGAATGTAAAGAGTTATAAGGGGTTTAAGGGATAATCCTATTCAAAATATAATATACACTTGAATGACGTTTGCCATCTGGACAGTCTGTCAGTTTGCAATGCCAAGTTTATTGGCTCCTGGCAGCCAACTCCACTCCGTGTTGTTTGCTGTTGCTGCTCCTAGTACTAAGCTTGTCGGAATCACTCAAGTCTTCTTCGTATAGTTTCTCAGACCTACAGCACATTGAGAGTGCAGGTGCAAAAAGTTGGGGTGATATGTGCACAAGCTAACTAGGTTTTTCCTCAGTTCGCCTTTTAACTTAATAGACACCGGGCTGCATTCTGAGCACAGGCACAAACAATTTCTTTTATGTCCAAAGCCAAACAACATTCTTTATTAAGGAGATATTACGTCTGGGGACTCATAATACTACCCTTACCTCGGCATCTGCTTCATCTCCAGCTGTGTCATGCTGGTCATGTCAAAAAATAAATTCATTCAATTCAAAATTCAATTCAGTACCCAACAGCTGAGTTACACTGAAGTCCGTAAGGAGCGAGAAGTAATGCCACTCCAGGCTCCCACACTGCTTCCCCACAGAGCACTGGCATCAAACAACCGAGAAGGCTGGGGTCGGTTGTGCTACGTGCTATTTCTGCTATTGATTCTGTCTTCCCTGCATTCCTTCTCCTCGTGAAAACAAGGAAGAACAAGTGCACTGAGCTCCTACGGGAAGGATATCCTTTTATTACTATTACTCACTCTCCTGGTACAAGTCTCTGTGTCTACATAAGGAGTGGGAGGTGTGGGATCTGGACTTGGACATACTCTACCAGCTAGCCTTTAGGACCAAAGCTACCAGCTACCGCTGTCAGTCTGCATCTGGAGCATCTGCAGGATGACTCCTGAGTGACTAAGTAAGAAGGTCACATGTCTGAAAGGGGAAACCTTGAGACTGATTGGCTGCATAGTTGGAGGAGATGCAGAATCTTGGCTTGGAACTCTCCCTTTAGACTTGAGATATTGTGTCAGTGTGTGCTCTCTCGGATATCTGGCAGCCTGCCATTTAATAGCAGCAATTTAGACTTTTTTTTTTGCTTTCTTTTGTGCTGACCCATTCAGAGAATAAAATGGGCACTCATGATATTCATGGAATTGCATCTGGGACTCCAAACAGTTCTCCAGAGTCTGCAGCAGCACCCATATTCTGCTTTTGAAGCATATGCACAGCTTTGAGAGGTGACACTTCCTTTTGACCTGAAACCTCATCTGTCTCATGCCTCTGTCCCAGTGGGTACAATGCTGTCACAGTTAAGGAATAAGAGACTGTAATGAGAAAGAAGAGAGAGAAATCCAGTTCAGATCTGCATTTTCCAAACCTGTTGTTCATTCTCTCTGTGCTGTACAGCAATGTGTTTATTTTTACATGTAAAATACAAAGTGTGAGCTCTGATATAAAAGGATAAGAAATTAGTGTCCTCTATAGGACTTCTTGCAGACTGACTAGCCAAATCCACGATGTAGTCCAGCTTTTTTACTCAACAGCAATACTACCTCGAGCAAATGGCATATTTCCGGGTCATTTAGTTATTCCGATTTTTCTCTACCACATAAATGAGGGTCATGATAGAGGTCATTGGCCTGTCATCACAGTTCACAAGTCTGGGTTGTGTATACAGGAGAGGATGGAGTGTACAGTGTAAACCATCTCCTACGCTAAGAAAACTGCATTTGTGCAGTGTGCATTGCTGACTGATTGGCTATTCGTGGGAAACCTGTGCAGGTCTCTCTGATGCCAAATATGGTAGGTCCTGGAACACAGTGATTTTCCTGCCCCCCTTTTTCTCTCTCTATCTCTATGTCTCTTTCTCTGTCTGTCCCTGTCTCTGTCTTTCCTTGTGTCTCTGTCTCTCTCCTCTTCTCTTCTTTAATATCCCATCACAGCCTTTTATTTCCCCAAAGCCATATTGTTTAATCAACATTTCTCTTTCATTCACCCCAATGAAAGCATAAGAGAGCTTATAATTTGATATTTTCAAGTGAACTATATTGCTTTTTAATATTAAAAAGCTTATCCCTTTAAAGAGGGTGAGATGACTTTTAGTTTATTTTCATATTATCATTCAACACGATCCCAATAACCCAAAATGGAGCTAACAATATGTTAGTATTTAAAAGATAGGATTTTACTGAGATTGTGACAAGTGAGTGGGATGGGAGAGGAGAGATGTGGATAGTAGAACTTTGTAGATAATCCAGGCTTTAAAGATTTTTATCATTTAAGGAAAAGAACTGTGGTATATAATTTGAATATTTTAACAATTACCTAGTGAGACTTTTAAAGTTTTCTCCCTGTTTAAGAAGCATGGTGATAAAAAAAAATACAATGGTTTGAAACTGTGATCCCCACCCTCTTGTCATGTGGAAACTTGTGCATGCTAGCCTCCATCCCAGACCCCCTGAATCAGAACTGTCCAGAGACCTAAGTTATCACAAACCCTTCATGTGTTTCTGATGTAAACTAAAGTCCTCCAGGCTGGAACGTTTCTTTCACTTGGTAGTTCAGCAGCTCACAAATCTCCAGAGTTTGAAAACATATAAGAAAAATCTATGACATTGATTGAATACTGAAGCAAAGCAGATGTAGACCCTTCCTCGCCATTCGACTCCAGCCCCACCAGACTCCTTTCCATACTTCAGAGCCACCCTCAAATTCCACCCAGTTCAGTCATCCAGTGTTGAATGAACTAGGAACAGTTTGATTATAGTTGAGGACATGAGTGTATTTTTTAGCTAGTAGAAGGGCTAATGAAAGGAATTCAGACAGAGACATGACCCACAGACAATTATCACTGTTGGTGAAAAACCTAGAAACCTCTTTGTGTGTATGTGTGTGTGTGTGTGTGTGTGTGTGTGTGTTGTCTGTTTGCAAGGTAAGTTCTCAGTGACATCTAGAGAATTTGTAGCAACTTAAAAGTTGTAAATTTCCAAACTACATGGAATTTGGGTAATGTTTAAGTCTTTGTTGGTGCTCTGATTGATTGTGTCCCTCTCTTTTTCAAGAAAAGAAATACTTTCATGGGCCGATTGAGTTAATGTTACAGAAGGAAGGAAGATGATGTACTTGGGCCTGAATCAACATCACAGCTAGGACTGAGGGCAAGCAGTACGGCGGGAAGGCAGGAGGATCCATTAGATAACAGGATGGGTGAGATGGACTGGGATTCACAGCCTAAGACTAACTTGGAGCTAAGAAGAGTATGCTTGGAGGTTTTAAGGTAGTAGCTCCTACCATACCAGCTCAGCCCATCACTGGCCACTCGGTGTACTTTTGCTTTTATAGAGCAAAATCATGTAGCTGCAATGCAACATGGGCTGTTTCCCCTGTCTTTATTTGAAAGACACTTGGCTTAACCCTAGAATCACACTCTGGAAATCCTGTCTTGTGTGAAACTAGAGCCATTTCTTAAACTTTAAAACAGAATATGTATGCCTCGTGTTTACAGCAACTCAACCAGTCAGTTAAAATGGTGTGTATGATTACAGCAGGGTTATTACTATGTAGTTAACAACAGCACCTGTTTGGGGATATCCAATATATGTCATGTTTGAGTCCACAGCTCTGTTAAGTGAGTAAGCTCTTCTTCAGTTTATACATAAAGAAATAGAGGAGCCATGAAATGAAGTCATTGGTGAGTGCCCTGCAGCCCCAGTGCTTAGACAGAAACATGCTACAGCCACATTCCAAACACTACCTTAGTTCCACAGACCCTAACATTTTGCAGGTACAGCGTGCTGCCTCATTTGAAGAAAAGGTAGTTTCTGAATTAAAATTCAGCGGTTTATACTCACTTTGATTGTTACTGTTCTACAATAGAACAGGAGAATAAAAGCCAGCATAACAAGCACATGGGTTTTGGCTGAATGAACTGAGTAAAAATGCAGTAGTGCCATTAAGTAACGTTTTTAGAAACTTTATTTCAATGAAAGAGCTCCTTAATTGAGGAGAATTCAAATCAGCATAATCATTGCATTGCAGTGGATTGACTATATTAGTCTCTTACATGTAAACAGTGCTTTTTAGGACCTATACTTGTAAAATGTCTGCTCAAAAGACATTTTTCAGGACATCTGATCCCACACCATATTCATAGACTCGATAAGCTTATCTTTTGCCCTATAGTTCACTGTATCTACCATGATCTGCTTTAATCAATCAGCATTCTGTGTAGCCAACTCACATTTGCATATTTGCATATGCTAAATGTTTATACAATTTCATGACTTCACGTATTGTGCAGAGGAGTTGTATTTTCTCTGGTACAACACATAAACCCACAACATCTCCCTATGGAGAAACCCACACTCTCTTCTCCTCTTCCCCTGACCTCCCTTCTCACTCTTTCCTCCCCCAGACACAAACATGCCTTAAACAATAATACATTTATTACATTATTTTATGTATTAATTCATACATGTGTGTGTGTTTTGTTTGCATATATATCTGTGTACCACATTCATGCCTGGTGTTCATAGAGGCAAGAACAGGTCGTTGGATCCCCTGGGACTAGAGTTATAGACACTTGTGGGCTGTCACATAAATGTTGGGAATTGACCTTGGGTCTTCTGGAAGAGCAGTCAGTGATCTTAACAACTGAGCCACCTCTCCAGCCCTAAAAAATGTTCTTAATAAACCCCAATCTGGCTTCCAAATAAGTAAATTGTTGACTACCCAAACAGACCCATATTTTCCAATGGCTTTGATATTAAGGCCTTCTGTATGCATGTTTAAGTCACATCTAATCCTATTCCCCTATCCCTGAAGATCATCAACACAGCATATTGAGGTATATCTACCGTTTCATTCTGGGTAGTTTCCATTCTTTTTGCATTTTCTTCCTTAATTCTTGGAGTCATCATCTTATTCAAGTTCATGTTGTATCATTTACAGCAACAATTGTCACATTTGTTTCATCATGTTAGCTTCAGTATTCTTTCCCAACTAGGTAGTGGTCTATTTATCTTATAAAATCATTTACAATACTTTAATGTATCAATTACAAATTCTGAAGCTCTTTAATTGATGATATATATATATATCACCAAATAAATTATGTATAATTTGTTAAATATATAATAAGTTATATTTACATGTATGTAACAACAAAGAATAAGTGGTCACAAATTTGAAAGAGTACAAGAGGGAGTGCAGGTAAGTGATTTGAGGAATTAAAAGAAGGGGAAATGATGTAATTATATTATAGTTTCCAAAAGTAAAAATAAATGTTTCAAAAACTCCTGAAGCTCCTAATTTATTAGGTCTGGGTTAGGGCATAACCATATAATGCCTGGCCACACCCAAACTTAAAGTATGCAGATATTGCATTAAATTCTTTTAAAGCATTGTGTGTGTGTTCATGCATGTGCCTTGGAGCATGTGTGCAGATCTGAGAACAACTCAAAAGAATTGATTCTCTCACTCCACTGTGTAAGTCTCAGGGATCAAACTTAGGTTGTCAGGCTCAGTGGCAAGTGCCTTTTCCTGCTGAGTCACTTGCCAAATGGAATACCACATTTTATTCTTCATTCAGTAAATATAACCCCTGCTGGAGTCATGTTTATTAAGCACTGGTAAAGGGCTTTATCTAACACAAATTATTGGAAAATATAAACTAGTACTTTGAGGTCATAGTCACATTAGAGTAGTTAATGATAGGCAATCCTCAAATACTTGCTTAACTTGCTTTAACTATTTTTGGTCTTCTTTGACAACTATTTTTGGTTTTCTTTGACAAGACATCACAGTATAACTCTGATTTGGGGGGTACAGGAAAAAGCCTCATGTTCCCTGCCTTCTTCTAAAGGTAGTAATGAGATATTGAACTCACTTTTTGGAAAAGCTTGTGACAAATCCTAAGCAAATTCCCCTAGCAATGTAAGTAGAACAGATGTGGTATTCTTGCATTTTTCTGTGGCCCATCTACTTATGTACTTACTGGGATATTTTTCCTCATAAAAAGTTCTGTAACAAAATTAAATATCTTTTCCCTCACTATTTCTCTTGTAGATTCGGTGAATATCGTTCCTTAAGATGAGAATCACACATAGTCTATGATGTCAACACTAACCTGGGAAGTACACAGGAATTTGGTTAACACTAAGGAGTTGCATATCTATTCTCCTTTTTATCCCTCCAACAAACACAGTGCTTCGAATTGGTGCTATTATGATTTGTACTGTATTCATTTACCGTACTATAATGCAAACATTTTCTTTAAAGACTTTATTTGCTTAAAGGTATTTTATAAGAAACATTTCATTATACTCATGAATAGACAATAAACTGGTACTGTGTGCCACAAATGAAAGGAAATGTTATAAATAATAAATTCAGTGGGAATAATATGTTTTTGAGTTTTAGCTAGATACTACCCCTCTCAGAAGATGTTAAGCTTAGGGGTGACTTTGTTAAATGAGAGATTGGTGAGCAGAAATCATATTAAATGCATAAGATAACACAAGATACCCTGGTGTTTATCAGGGGATAATAAATGAATTAAAAAGAGAGCATGGTACACACTCTTTGACCATGAGATCATGTGATCTGTGGTATTTGTCTGTCATATGTGTTACACTCTAGGAAACATACTTCTCCCTCATGGGGACTGAGTAATCTGTGGGAAATGGTGATTTCACAGGAAAGGCAAGGAAAATATTCTTGTTCAAGCTTGAAATCCACCACTTAAATTTCAAATTTTCTTTCATAATATCACTGTGTCTGTATAGGTAAACACAGGAGTCTCCCTCCTTTGCTACCCCTCGACACATACACTCAGATGTGCCAAAAATCAAGATGAAATTTTAATGCAGAGGAGAACAATGGATGTATCACTGGGAACATCTGGCATGGAAAGGCGCTCTCTGTACAACCTCAAGTTCTGTCAGGCTCCTAGCTCACATGGTCCAGGAGGTGAAAGACTCAAATATAAGCAGCATTAGTGCTACAGTGAATCAGAAGGCTGACACACCTTGATTCATGTGAGAACTGCGCTTCTGTCATTATGGGTGAAGAGGAAAGAACACAGGCCTTCAGCAGTAATTTTTTTTCTTTGACATCATATTCATAAACAGATATCTTCCAAAAAGAAACAGAATGGGAGAGAAGGGAGTGGGTGGGGCCCCCAAATTTCCTTTTCTCACATGCTCCAGGAAGATGCCTTTGTTGCATAATTGTTCAGTGGGCAAGTTCCAGGTCCCGATTCTCTGGTCCTAGCTCTCATTTGCGTCCATGACTTCGTTAGTGAGTGAAATACTTATACATAGCTCCTATTTCAGGTCTTGCCCAGCTACTGAAGGATGACTGATTTAATGAGTCAAGTTCTTTCCTTTTCCTTTTCTTCTCAATTTTCTTCCCTTCGAAGTCACAGCCAGACAGGTTCTGAAGTCCTAATGATGATTAGTTCATTTAAGCCACTGAAGACCAACAATGGGTTTGAAATGTTAATCAGATGTAGAGCTTATTGCTAAACAGCCCACAGAATAGCAAATGAACCAGGAAAGGAAAGTAAGGGGGGAAAGGCGGCTGTGTGGTGATGGGACACAAGCATTTTCAGCTGCAGGGCCTCTCGGGCGCGCGAGTAGGACAGATGCCTGCTCTTCTCCTGAGTGAACCCTCTCCGTACACAATAGTGTGCTGATTAACATCACTCCAGTCTTCCCTTGAGAGGAACATGGCTGCCTCTTAGCCGTTTTCTCTTTGGGCATCATTGGACCCTCTTCTCCTTCCTGCTGAGAGGGAGCTGACATGCAGTTTCTTTCCTCTTTCTCTAAAAGCTCAGGCTCACAGAAAGCCCATCTTCCTCCTGTCACCGTGACTCCAGGAGTGTACTTCATGGGTAAGGCCATTTATATCATCCTCATGCGTAAAGGATGCAGTAGATTAAGACATTAATGACAAGATGAGTAGGGACAGGCACTTTAGCAACCGCAGATGTGAGAAACCAATTGAATGAATACGTCTTTGAAAAATTATTTCTAGGATATCCTTGCTGTGCTCAAATCGAGCTTTCCAAAGACTTTCCTTTCTTGATGGAAATAGGCTATGGCTATGCTGCCCAATATGGCTCCAGTAGCCAGATGTGCTGGTAACATTGAAATAGGATGAGTGCCGTAGAAGTAAGCAACTTGAGTGCTATTTAGTTTTAATTAATACAACTATAAATAGGCATGCTCAGCTGTGGAATATCACATCATAAATCTAATATGTCTTCTAGAACTTTGCCGCTCAAAATGTGGCCTAAAGAGAGACAATATAGAACCTTATTTTTTTTCATTATATTTTAAAACTTTTTTTACAATTATTTATTTGAGGGCTTCATATGTGCCACAGTTCACATGAAAATGTCAGAGGGTAACTTGTGAGAGTCAGTTCTCTCTTTCCACTCTGGGGGTTTGGAAAACTAAGGTTTTAGGGCTTGGTAGATAGCATCTTTACCCACTGAGCTATCTGGCTTGGCTTGGTACCTTATTGTTAATGCAGAATCTCAGACACCCAAGCCACCTGTATGATCCATAGTTTGGCTTTCATTCAGGAATATCACCTCAGGGTCTTGTGAGCACACTGAATATTCCGAAGCACTGTTCTGAGACAGCTGTTGATAACTACAGGTACAAAATTTGACAAGTTCATACCAAGCAGTGAAGTACTAATTGTAAATGATCTGGTTTTATGCCTACTTAAATGCAGCATTGCTTCTAAGTATAATGGAGCCATCATCCTTCTGGGCTTATAAGACCCTGGTGGTAACTGGAAACAGAAAGAAAAGGATATTTGCATACCACCTCCCCAGAAAAACGAATATTGTTAGGGGAATTATTTTGTATTGGTAAAACAGAATTCAAAAACACAATAAATACATTGTATTGTCTTTTAATGTGTTTAAGAAGCCTCTTCAGTGTTATGTTTGATGCATGTTATTTTCAACCATCAGTTGATAGTTGATATGGGAATAAATGGTCTCAATAGTTTAGGAAAATACAGTAGCTGACCATCATTACACCGTAACCAATTGCAAATAGCCAATATGCCAGAAAACATTGACATGCTTTCTGTTTTATGACCATAAGAATGATACATTATGGTTCTTTTAAACAATTGTTAAAATGCTTTTAAACATTGAAAAGCATTTCATAAACCATTCACTCTACAGGTATTTCAATTATTTTTCAACTGGGCAAAATGTTGAAGGTTGTGACTATAATTTGTCAAATTATGAAAGATTAGAATGGATGAATTAAATTTCAATAAAATGAGAGCTCAGAAAATTTAAGTCTCAAAGAAGGCATTTAAAAGCCTATACATGAAGGAACTGCCCACTCCAAGAATAATGAGCCTCCAGTACGTATTTCCTAAAGAGACTGTATACACAATGCCAGCATGATAATAACAATTAAATGTGTCTATATAAACTAATAGATGACATATTGATATGGGAACAAAATAAGCCTGGAATGTGTAGGTGCATCCCTTACATTCAAATGCAGATGTGCAGGGGAAGAATTCTTTCTACAAATCATCTTGAATTGCTTCTGTCAAGTTTCAATTCTTGAATAAAAATGCTGTGACTGTAACTCTGTAGAATTACTTACTATCTCAGTAAATGTTGTAATACAAACTAAATATTTTATTATTTTCATATATGACAAAGAATTATACCTATTAAGCTTGCAAAGTAGTTTGTGATGTTGATTCCTGCCATTAAAATTCAGAGCGGCAAACAGAGGCTCCTGAGTGTATTTCCATAGCCTTTAACTGGCACAGCAGATCAGCATGTGGAAATTGATCAAAATTATTTCGTGATTATATCTGGTTCCTCCTCAATCTCTTACTAACCTTACTTACCTCCACATAACCCTTTGATTAACTTATCACTGTGCCTTTTGCTGGGGTTCCCTCACCCCAGTAGAAAGAGGGTATTACCTTTCAACACAGCAGGATTTCAACAAAGCAGAATGGGGTCTTAATTACAGATTTAATGAAGAGAAAGCCTGATCTACATTCCTTGCTGATTTCCCAGCTGTAGGATGATGTCTGATCATCTCCAGTATGCCGAAGTTTCCCTTTCCATCTGCTGCTGTCACCACTGCCACTTTGGTTGGGCAGTTCTCTGCTGGGGTCCTCTGCTTTGGCATACTAACTGAGAAAATGAAAATGTCAAACTCAGGTATCTGCCCTGCTTTTCTTGAAAAATATCCTGAGAGAGAGAAGACACTAGTTTTACTAAATAATTGGGGTTAAAAATGCTATCTTACTTTGATTTCCTAATGGAATACAGTGTATATATTACTCAGGTCTCTCAGGCGCTGAAAGGGATTACATTTCAATTTTCATTATATCCCTCTGTTTTCATTTGGTTGTAAATTTTGGAAAGAATGTACAGGGGATGGACATTAGCATTTCCTTTCTTTTTCTATAATATAGAAATCTCAGTAAAGCATTTTTTTTTACTTTGATGCTTTGAACCTGAGTAAAGAGACAAAATATGACTGCTTTGGCTGTTCATTGACTTAACCTCACTGTTCTCATCTGTGAGGTGGCAAATGCCATATCTCTCCTAAGACTGGTGGCAGAAATAAATGAGATTAATGAACAGTGCTTAGCACAGTTCTTCTCAGGAAGCAAGTCTCCATTAAATTTTATTCATCATTTTAAAGAGTTTCCATACTCTAATCATAGAGAATTTATTCAATTTTAGACAACATAAATTTCAGGGATAAGTATTCTCTGTCCACTTGCTTAAAAATATCCTTAAGGAACTAGGAAGAAAATCGAAGTTCAGCAAACTTATTTTGAATACAATAAGACCTTGAAGAACCCAACATCCCACTTTTCAACCTAAGGATGCATTCAGGATCAGAGGCAGAAGCTGAAGTCTCAGCCATGCACACAGATGCATCCACCCTCAGGCTCACCAGTAGCACTTCTCTGAGACACTCATTGTTCTCTCTGTGTCCAATTTCACTAAATATCCAAAGAGAATAGAGTGACATAAAAATCTAATATTAATTAGGGTTATAATATCGAGGCATAAAACTTTCAATGAATGCTTTGGCTAGCCAATATATAGTGTTGTTCTTGGACTTAATAAGGTGATAAAGATCAAATTGCTTTGAGTTATTTTATATTTAATATACTTGATTTTAAAATGCTACACATCTAAAGTCTTTCTCTGACTAGTCTACTTGAGGTCCAAGACAAAGTCTTACTATTTTTGTATTCCAACACCATTGAGCACAAGCAAAAAAGCACACATGCACACACACACACACACACACACACACACACACACACACACACACATAATGTACACATACACATTACAGCATCGCATACTGTGTTTGGTAGGGCTCAATAAATATTTACTGAATGTTAGAAGACTATTTTGTGTAGATGTAACCAACCGCCTTATTAAATAAGAAACACAGAGCCAATGTAAGAATGAAAGCCCAAAGAGGTCAGAGCTATGAATCTTACCACTTTCCGCCAGCTAGCCTCTCCCGCCAAGAGACCTCTCTGAAAAGGAACTACTCCCTGTGTGTTCATCTTTAAATAGGAGTTCTGTTCTGCCTTCTCATTGGTTGTAAACCCAACTACGTGACTGCCTCGTCACTGTCGTCTGTACAGACCTCCAAGTCTTCTATAGTTGGTATTGAGATTAAGGGCGTGTGTCTCCAATGCTGGCTGTATCCTTGAACACACAGAGATCTACCTAGTTCTGCTTACCAAGTGCTGGGATTAAAGGCGTGGACCACCACTGCCCTGGCTTTCATTATGGCTTGCTAATAGCTCTGACCTCTGACCCCGAGGCAACTTTATTTATTAACATACAAATAAAATCACATTTCAGTACAAATAGAATACCACTATAATTTTGTATTTTGTATTGATATTAAAATTGTTCACTAATTTTACTCAATCTCCCTTTCCTTTCCTTATCTCTGTCCTTCAATATATATCAGCCATCCCACATGCAGTGCAAATGAATAAGGCTGTATCATTTAGGCCTTATTCTTATTGTTAAATTAATGGTAACTTCCACATTTCATCTTGACACCTCCTGAAGTTTGTACTTTCCACCTCGCTGGCTGTAGCTCCTGTGTCTGGCCTTGCAGCTTCTGTAGGAGTGATGAGAATGAATCACAAGCTTTTTGACTTTTGTGTCTGTGCTCCCAGAAGTCTCCTCTGTCCAACCAGGAGCTCTAGAATGGCCTCCCACTGGCCACTCCATCTTCCTGCGCTAGGCTCACATTTTCAGGGAGGTCTTTCTTAGATCAATAATGTGTCTCCTGTGGGCCAATGCACTTTGTACTTCTGCTCTTTTGCAGGTCCAAGTGTATTGTAGGCATCTAAGTATTATTAACAGCAACAGGAATGAAAGAGGCCGTCAAGGAAACAAAAGCGGGTCTCTTCTACTTTTGTGTAGTTCATCTTTTCTGCTCAGTTTGATAAGTAATCTTGATCCAAATAAAGTGAAACTATTCAATGTTACCTTCTTTTCAGAGAAAAGTTCCTTTTTTGGTATAGGTTCTGGTATAACGGGGCATTGTCTGGATTCACAAAGGGGATAAAATACCACCACCAACATAAAGAAGAAATTTCATTCTTCTTACTCATGCTTATTTTAAATTGGGAATTGTGTACTTCTTGTTGCCATTCTTGTTGCTGAGATGTAATGCTTGACAAAAGTGTCTGAGGGGCGAAAGTGTTTATTTGGCCTCCAATTCCAGGTTATAGTCCATCATTGAGGGGGAAGGAAAGTGACAAGAACTTGAAACAGGTAGTCCAGCCATAGTCAGAAGTATAGAAAGAATGAATGCATGCATGGATGCTTAATGCTCAACTAACTGGCTCCTTTTTAGTTCAGGACCCCAAGGCCAGGAAATAGTGTCTACCAAAGTGGTTGGTTATAGTAGATAATAAAAATAATACCCTTCACAGATATGCCTACATGAATACTTGATTTAGACCACACCTCATTGAAGCTCTCTTCCAGGTGACAAAGTGACAGTTGAAACTAGCCACTACAACCTGTTTTGTATTTTATATCCTGAATTTTCACACATCTGAGATAGTTTCAAAATGATTTTTGCCTTACCCCCTTATGAAATTCGACACATTAATGCAGTATATGATTTCATTTAATCCTAGCAACAATTCCATCAAATAGATATTCTTAGACCTGTTTTTTAAAGGATGAAACCAAAGCTCAGAGAAGAGAGTCAATGTCAAGCTAATGTTTTTATCAAGTTCTCCTGACTTCAAAGCTAACACTAGTGCTCCATATAGATGAAATTTTGTTTCTCTCTCTCTCTCTCTCTCTCTCTCTCTCTCTCTCTCTCTCTCTCTCCCTGCCATGTATGTGTGTATGTGTGTGTGTGTTTGTGTGTGAGTGTGTGTGTGTGTGTGTGTGTGAGAGAGAGAGAGAGAGAGAGAGTGTGTGTGTATGTGTGTGTGCAGGTGTGCCTAGAGGCCAGAAGATGGCATTGGATCCCCTGTACCTGAGATTACACTCTTTTGTGAGCCATCCTATGTGGGAATGGAGTTCAGATCCTCTGGTAGAGCAGGAGGCACTCTTGTTATGAAGTCATCTTTCTAACTTCACTCTCCTTGACATTTTTAAACTATTGAAATGCTTAGGGCCCTCTTACAGGAGAGCCTTACTCTATAACCCAAGAGTAATTTGCATGTTTTTTTTTTGTGAGAACTCTGTATCTTTCTTTGATTTTGACATAAAAACAAGAAACTTAGATCAGGAAAGACTTGGAAGGCCTTAGCCTTTCAACCAAAGATTTTGTTAATGTATTGGGCTTAATTTTAGCTTCAAAGTATCAATGAAGTTGGTTATTGACATTTGCACAGGATTTCAGTGAGTATAATTCTACATTAGTCCAGTCCAGTTTTAAAACTCATTGGATAAATATGCACTTCTTATCTCTGTTACTGACTTGCTGTAATATACACTAATAACTCAGAGCATACAATGAGCCAGTGATATCACTTGGAAATACCAACTGATGACTTGGCAGAAGTGACCAATATAATAACAGTTATTGCAGAAGAGAGGAAGAGAACAGCAACAGAGTGGGAGGTTGTGAGACTAGCCTATAAGCGGCATTTTGCCTGAAGAGGAAGGATTCGCAAAAGTAATTACATGGGAGGCTAATGATGAATGAATGGACTAGAGGACAAGGAAGGCAGAAAAGAAATTACTGTATTAATCTGTGCCTCCAATCTCCAAGCTTGGCACTGGACTCATAGTAAATGCTTGGTATTTACTACTTGAATTAACAAATGAATCCGAGAAGAAAAAAGTAGAGAAGACAGCAAGACTTAGCAACTAAAAAGCAAATTGGAATTCAGGGATGGGGGGGAAAGTAGAATTAGTGGTCATGGAAAAAGGAATGTATATTTTTGGGTTAAAGGAAACATGAAAATTCAAGCAAGGTTATGGCAGGAATGCGTTCTTTTGGCTTGCTGTGGACAGGAGGCGTCTCCATTACATAGTGACATCTCATAACAGTGTTTTGCATATGAAAATCTAGTTAAGCTAACGAGGTCCTTAATTAGGGCTTTTATTATCCTTTAATTCCTTGCTTAAAGGAAAGTGATTACAAAGCTCATCTTTATGATTTAGGAAACTAATCTTTCATTTCTGAAGTGTTTCTTTCCTTCCCTCAACATAGATATTAAAGCAACGAAATGCAGCCCATAGAATGAAATGAAAATTTGGCAGTATTAATAAAGAGAAACAGATGAACATGTATACTATAGCTGTGATGAACTACAGAAGCATTTCTTCTATAGCATGGTCTAGTTCTCTGCATGTTAATGTAATAAAGATCTATTGTGACTCTGTAGGAAGCATAACTAAAATTTACTCTGCAAATCTAAAGTCCTATGTGTCCATTCTTTAAACTTTCATCACAGAAATATCCATGAGACTCCTTCCTATCCTCTTGGGAGATGCTGTTATGTTTCTGTGTCCACACAAGAATATCAGTTTCATCCTGGGATGGTCAGTGTCTATCCATACTCTGCAGCTATAAAACAGAGCTCTCTTGTGGAGCACAGTTTACCTATAGTATTTTATAGGTAAAATAAAATTGAAATAAAGACTTAAAGTGTTACATAAAAAGGTAAATGATCCCAAAATATAGTATCTACTTAATTAATTTTAAAAAGCCAAAACTATTTGAGAATTAATTAGTTATTAGTAGGGTAATAGGTGGATAGAACCTTTGCCTTTGGGTCAATAAGCCATGGCAATCATCTACTAGTGTTAGTTATTTGGCAATGGCTATACAATGTTAAATAATTTTTAGGAAAAGACAACAGCATGATTGTAAACAATGTTGACTGTACAATGGATATCAGAATATATGACAGAAAGTAGGCATTGGAGGTCAGTATGGCTGTTCAAATAAGCGTTCTCAGAGAAAATAATAAAGCAGCAGGACCAACACATGACAGAGTTTAGAGGAACAAAGCTTAAGAGCAAGATACCAGAAAAGAGACCGTAGACAGGAGACAAACGTTTTTAGAAACAAACTGACAAGAAAACTTGGCAAAAATAATATAATTCTGAAGACCCACCAGAATGAGTTGGCGTTAGTAATCTGTAAACGTGGGAGCAGGGACCAAGGTCAGCCACTCAGTCTTTCTCTTTAGGATACAGTTTCACTTTATTCATCTTAGTGTTGGCCACACGGACCTGCCACCCTCTGAAAATTCAAGTTAAGTACTTACGATTTTCTGAGCCATCACTTCTTAGAATCAGCCTAGATTGTCCACCAAGAAATAAATGGATGATGAAAATGTGGTACATTCTATCCTTAGTCACATTTACCTTTATACAAATTCTTGGATTGTTTTTCCTATGTCTGTGAAGAAGAGGATTGAAACTTTGTTTGTGATTGAAGGGAATCCATATAGCGCCTTTGTTAGGTTGATCATTTTCACAGCATTAGTTCTCCCAATACATGGGCATATCTTACCATTGTTCAGTGTTACCTAGTGGTAAGCCCTGAATGATGCAATACCAACCTGCTAAGCAAGATGTGCCTTCTTGTGAAATAGTGGCCTGTTATACGATAACTAAGTGCTTTCTGATTGGATGTGAGATCTATGCAGCAAGAGCAAATTTTATTCTTAGTTTTATGATTTTGTTCAAAAACCTGTGGCTGAGGGAGTTCCAAGACCCAGGGTAGAATCTGCAAGTGTTATTTTGCTGAATGGCCATGCTATAACATTGTTTTCTAAGTATTTGTGTTTATGCACATAGACATGGGCTATGAATAATCTTGGTGAGAGGAACATCCTTTTGCAGTGAACAGCAGTGAATAGAGAGATGCACGACTTTCCAAAGTTCTTAGAATAAGTGAATGAATGTTTATACGTAGGACGTTCACATTGACCCACACCCACTCCCACCAAGTTTCAGGAAGCATTGCAGAAGAGGCAATAGAGAGCTATCTTTTGGACATAACATGGCCCATTGAACCATGAATTCACAGCAGCTGTGGTTTTCTGCACAAGAACTACACAAAATCAAGGTAGCCTAAATCTGTCATAGACGGGGCAGATGACTTCTAAGCCCCACTTCCTAGTGAGGAGCTATTGGCAGGGGATAGTTGCTCAGGATGGAGAAATCACCCTGTTTTTGAGGATGCCACTGCTTGTAGTTTTCCGAAGTACAATCTGGAAGTTCCATACCCATGCACATAAGGAAAAAACAAACTTGTGAATTATCATAAACAAAGCAAACACATAAAATAAAAAATGCAATTGGAAGGAAAGTTTGTTGGGGGTACATGGGAGAAGTATGAGGGAGGAAATAAAGACTAGATGTCATCATATTTTATTGTATATATGTATGAAATTCTCAGTGAAAGATATTCAAAAGAATGAAAATGTGATAAATATACACAATGGAATTTTAGTTAGCTGCCAAGAATATTGAAATTTGTTTGGAAATAGATGGAACTGAAAAACATTAATTTACTAACCTAGGCACTCTGCATATGTTACGGTTGTGAAACTTGGTCCTCTTGGGGAACTCCTAACAGTGAGAACAAGGGCTACCTACAACTCTTTTACATGCTGTTGGGACACTACTTCTCTTACTGGATTACCTTGTCCAACCTTAGTACATGAGGAGGTGTTTAGTCTTACTGCAGCTTGATATGCCATGTTTGTTAATACTCATGGGAGACTTGTCCTTTCCTAAACAGAAAAGGAGGAGGAGTGGATTGGAGGTTGGGAACAGAGCAGGGGGAGGGACTGAGAGCAGAGGAGGGAAAGGAAACTGTGCCTGGGATGTAAAATAAATAAGCAAATAAATTTATTTTAAGAAAATGTAATAACTAGGCTCAGAGACAGATGACTCCTGTTGTCTCTTGTACCTGATTCTAGACACAAAGAGTTAAATACGTGTATCCAGGAAGGAGAAAATATGATAAAGTCTAACAAAAGTAGAAAGTGGCTCATGAGATTAGCAAAAACAGATCTATAAAGTAGAGGAGTGGAGAAGATAATAGAGCAAAGTAGAAGGGAGAATACTGAAGTAACTAGTGTTAAAGATACACGAGGAGAGATCAAGAATGGGAAAATCAACCAAAATGAACTATTTATGAAAACCCAATGGAAGCCTATTACTTTGGAAACTAATTTCTTTTTAAAAATTGAATTATTGGGTCATCAAGATAGCTCAGTGGGAAAGATGCTTGTTGTCCACCCTGATGACCTCTCCGATCCTTAGGACCTCCATGGTGGAAGGAGAATCCAACTCCCACGAGTGCTCCTTGTCCTCTGATGTCCACACAGGTCATGGTGTGTTCACACACACATCAATCAATATTTAAAACATTATAAAAGTGTGTAGTAAATTTCAGATGTAGTGAGATGAACTGCTAGATCAAAATACCAACTTTCATTCACATCTTACAAAAATGTTCTCTGTACAGGATATTATTTTCACGTTCACTCAGACAGTTTTGATTTCTCCTCAGCAATTATCAACTATCACTTAACTTAATCAAAACCTTGGATTCCTTCCCAGTCCTAAATTACAATTTACTCTTATCTTTTTTCTGGAAGCCACGAGACCCTGGCCTCTACCACTTACAGTTGGGACATCTTAGCAAGTTCAGGTTTTGCTTGGAAAATCCCCACCAGCTGCTCTGCCTGATGCTGGGTTAATTGCTTTAATTAGCTTCCTTTTTTTTTTTTTCCTTTACAATAGCCTTCTCAATCACTGCTTGTGAGGAGACCTCACATTCACATTACATTGTGCCTCCTTTTCTCATCTTTACTGACCTTAAAAAAATACCCAGTCAGTCTTTTAACACAGCAGTTCCTTAAATCCACATGAATACTACAAAAAGGAAAAGGACCCCACCCCCACTCCCAAGTTCTTGGCTTCTCTGCATTTTCCCTGAAAAGTGTGATACTGAACCTCTAATCAAGATAGGTTATTCTGACTTTCTAAATTACCAGCGGTGATATCTTACTCTCTGATTCTCCCATGGCTCACTTTGCCTTCCTTTCTAATGAATGCTTAATTAACATTGATACACATTCTTTCTGATGAAGCTTGCAGTTTTCCAATTTTGCAGCCTGCTAAAACCCTTCCTTTAAAGAGGTTCAACATTTTAGTCATAAAATTTTAAAAGTCATACATATTATCCACAGCGTAATGTGAGAAGATTTTAAATTTCACCTTATAGAAATGTTAGGCAGGCCAAGATTTTGATGGGGTCAGACAAGACCTACTCTGTCATTCCTTATGTTCTGTGACATTGTTTTTTCAATCTTGAAAGTGATTAAATTCTCCCAACAAAATATGATTTTCATAAATAAGCTTTCCTTGCTATTGACCAATAATAATGTTTTTTTCTTTATGAGATATAATCATTGATATTTTAAATTACTTTAAATATTTCTAAAATGCTTTGGAAATATTTTTAGTAACTGTGCATAAATATGCAAATTTTTTGTTCGACACATTAAGCAAAGCATATTTATTACTCACAGGTAAGTGGAAAGAATAAACAGAGCCTAGCACTTCTAGTTGGTTGGTCTCTCAAGGCTTAAGAAGTGCTGTTCAGGGTGAGTAGTTCTCATCTGTTCAACTCTCCATCACACTGCTTCTGAGAGTCTCCAGAAGCAGTGCTCCACCTGGGTTTTTGACACAGGGAAATTTTTATCACATCATGTGCTGGGAAAGAAAAGGACGTGGGAAAATAGGCTGGGCTCTTTCAGACAGTTGCTGCTAATCTCAGGCCATAGTCTTACCAGATTTCAGTTATTCTGAAAATATCTAACAGCTAGGATGGGAAGAGTTGGGATAGTCAGGGCTATCTGGGAGCCTATTCTGCAAACTACTGTTTGTGTATATGTTGCATATGTTGCGTGTTTGAATATGTGCAACGTTATGAACTTATTTTAGGTTATTCTAAAAGATAAGATTTCTTCAACTTTTGAAAAGCCAGAAGCTATTGTCCTCTGTCATTGATAGTGGAACCATTTTTTAACTTCTGTCATCATAAAATGAATAGAACTGAAAGAAGGGAAACAAAGAAACAATGAACTAAATCAGCCATTCAACAGCAACCTAAATCCTTGCATTCTTCTGACCAATTATTAGAGAACGAAGGAAGGGAACAGAAAGTGGAGGTAAGGCAAGCAGACTTGTAACAAGTTGTTCACAAGGTAAATTATTGTGCTGGTGTTAATCTCATGCAGTGTTTTAACTACACTGAAGTATGTCACCTTTTAGTGCCCATTTGATGAATTTCATAATATCATAAACCTACTCAGCAAAACCTGGTCGTAAGTCTAACCCTTCTTACCCTATCCCTCTCCCTCATCTGTCCCCCAGTGCTCTTAAAGGAAAGGTTTAATTTACTATAGAGCATGTTGACTTTTTGAGTGTTCTCTAGAACAGAGGAGCTGAAGCTATAGAGAGGGACAGGTAAAATAAAACAATAAAATGGTGTGTGCATCAGATAGTATCGAATAAGCTCAGTGTAGTACAGGATGGAGAGTTACACCGCGCTACAACAAAAGTAATAATTACTCTTATGAAAACAAATTTTTCTGCCCTTAAAGAAAGCAGTGAAAATGTTTAAGAAAATATCAACTCATTCTACCTAGAAGACTTACAGGAACATGCCGTGTTGCCTTGTGCAAGGAGTATGTAAGAGAGAGTTCCACTCTAAGTCCCTGTACATGTCATAATGTTTATTAAATTGTCATTCAGGCTTCCCAAGATTCAGTCACTGACCATAGTAATATAATAACACTGGGTAGGGATCTTTAATTCAGAATCTATCAGAGACTAAATGAATGCTGGACAATGAGGTTTCAGCATAGCTTATTGTACTATGAATTCAAGCATAATTGAGTACAATAGGCAATGTATAATACACAATGCAGATTCTTTCTCATTGAGTATGAAATGGCTAAAGCACAATGTATCCACTTAGCTCTCCCTTTGCCTAGTCTTTTCATGATGCTGCTGCTTCTCACTAACCTCCCTGCCATGAGTATGTTCGGGATAATTACCGGTTTTGGGTCAGGTTCCTTGTTATTAATTATAGAGAAACAAGTCTTATCTTCACCAGTTACCCAGACTTCAGATATTTCAAGGAAGAGGTGAAACCAGCCATGGGAGAGGAAAGGTTCCATTCTTCTCTCTGCTGATGATCGATCTATGATGAAGTCTCTTTGTTTTGTAGAACAGGCACTTTCTTTTTGTCTTAGAAGTCTCTCTGAAATTGTATGTGCAATTGCTTCCCTAAGTACTTCACTCAGAATTGTTTTATTTAGATCAGTCTAGGAGATTTTCTCCTATATTTGGTCCATGAGAGAGAGAGAGATGAGGTATAAAAATTCATACTACTTACTGATTGAAGAGTTAATTCCCACTTGAGGAGAAACTAAATGGGACTTTTTCAATGTGATTTCTACTAGACAGAACTGACTATAATAACCAAGGAACAAAGCAGAAATTCTTGGATGTCTCTGTTAGGATGTTGCCTTCACACCCCCAGTCTTGTTTGCTATCCATATATCACAGCTCAGAGACATCATCCATAAATTCTCTTTAACAATCAAAGGCTCTCACATGAGTTGATTGGTTTAGACTTCGGCATCTTGTATTTTAGTCCACGGTGTTTGCTTTGTTATCATGTTGCTTACTGCCAAAGCAGAAATAAGAGTTGGAAGCTCATCACAGTTGGAGCCATATTGGTACAGATCCACCTCTGAAAACAGTCAGGTTTCATGTATGCAGAAAAACTCACTTACATTTAATACACCCTTCTCTGATTTTGTCAAGTAGGTGAGATTCTTTTAATACTGCATCTAGATGATGTAATATGTCTCTGTAAATGACCTTCAGTAAATAAATTAAGCTGTACTCATTGCTGAACGTTTATATTAATAATCATAATTGCAATCCCAGAAATACTCCCAAGGAATATAATAACCCATTTCAATGAACACTTGTTGGTTAAGAAGGATCCCAAAAGACTCTGTGTAGCATATCAGTTATTTAAATAGTTTCACTTCAGTAGGTCACTGGAAGCTGAGGTTGACATTTGCTTCTTCATCTCTGGGTCTTCATGAATTTTATTTCCCTTTGTCTGTTTGCTCCAATTCAATGTAACTATTGAACATCAGTCATTCCAGGTTTTTTCCACTACCAAGGATTCACTTTACATACAGTATTTCCTCTGATTTAATGACCTTAATTAAATAGGATCTAAGTAGCTTAGGGGTGGCTACAGGATCACCCTTATGGAAACATAATAAGTCAAGTTCTATGGGCTCAAATCTTAAAATAATGAAATTTCTTGCCCTTGGAGGATTAGATAACCCCACACATCAGTGTGCTCAATGAGGAGATGAAAATCTTTTAAGAAGAGGTACATAAATTACGTTATAACTCATCTATAGTTGTAGCCTAGTGTTACCCAGCAACTCTGGCTATTCCTTCTGGTATGACACATGACAGATGACATTCATATGTTGAACACATTCCCATGGGCATTCCCAGATTTTGACAAAGTATCACAACACTCACAAGAAAATAAGGTCCTGTAATAATTCATAGTCGACACCAATATCAAAGTGGAGTCAGTATGAGTTGCTCCCTGTGGGCCTTTCAGAAGGCCTGTATGTTAGGCATTAATAATTAATTTCATGCTTGCTGCACCTCTGTCTCCTTTTACTATCACTGCAAAAAAAGCATGAAATCCCACTGAGTGATGATGACATAATTAAAGACATAACTTTGAACCACTCTAACTTTTATTTATATTTTAAATCCATGAGCTTTAATATTTTGTGATAAGTAGAAGTTACTTTCAGCAATATACCTCACAACAAATTACAATCAATAATCGATCAATGAGTTAGAACATTATGAGTTAAAAATATGAATGTGGGTGTGTCATTTAATACTTCCAACCTTGCAAATGTTTTGTCCTCAGCTTTGGCACCCAGGAAAACAGAATACCATAAACATAGTATCATGAGGACAAAAAGAGATACTGTTAATTTGTACACACTTAAGATCATTATGTTTGTTAATGAGTGTATACTATTTATGCACTGCTTCATGGTGTCATACACAAATGTATGCTCAAGTACTTTCTTTTGATATTCATATCTACTGGTTAAGGTGGAATTTTAGACATGAACCTGTTTGGTTAACAAAGGAATAGACTAAGGGTACTAAAGACAAATACGATTACAAACTGTTTCTCATTCCAACTTGACTACCCTGCAGTATGTCCTGTCTCAAGAATATGTGCTCTTTGGAGTTAATATTCTCCAGGAATGCTACATTAGAAGTGATCTGTTTTTAAATATTTAATTTTATTTAAAACTATGTGCCTATGTGCAAGCTGAAGCAGATGCCCACAGAGGTCAAAGATGTTGGGTCCCCAGGGAACTGGATTTACCCATGGTTATGTGAACAAAACTAGGATCTTCTGCAAGAGCAGTATATATTCTTAAGTGCTATTCATCTCTCCAGCTCCAGAAGTCATTATGGTCTTTACATAATAAATATTATTGAAAATGAGTTAATATAGAATTAGGAGAAATCATTCCTAAGAGGAGGCTGCAATGGAGTAATCAAAGGTATGGGAATGGGAATGTATTGTATATGTAGAAGAAAGTTAATCATTAAAATTCAGAAATTACTCTGGGAGCTAGTTTTGACATTTACAAATGGTCTAGATGAGAGCATTCATACTGAAATATCTACTAAAAGCAGACTCTGATAAATTATTGACCTGACTTACTTGCTGACAGTTTCATCATTCTGGAGGTAGAAGATGTTATGGGGGATTGCAGGTTTGAGCTTAATTCTAATCCACAGGGAAAGCTTTCTGGAGGTGTGATGGGCAAATCTGATTTTCTTTTCAATTCATTAAATCTAGTGGATGAAATTTAAAAATAGGTTCAAAGATAATAAGTCAGGTAGAGCAAACACCTGTTGAATACAAATAACACTGACCGACACAGTACCCAGAAAAGAACTCTAACATATCTAACCATAAAGCATGGCCCTAGTCTATGTTTTTGACTATGTTACAGAAGCAAATTATCAGTTACAGATGACAGTATGACAGAGGGAAACATAAATAATGCATTAGTGAGAAAAAGAAGACTTACAATGATTTTGACAGGATAAACCTTTGTGCCCAAAGCAGTGTGATAAAAATGAATATCCTGAATACAGGCGTTTAAATACTTACATGAAACATATTGATGTTGACAATGTGGTTGATATAATAAGTAATTGTTTGATATGGAGGAAAAAATAAGAATTCACACTCAAAGCCATCAACTATTTATAACCTTTAAATTTGAGCTATGATTTCTGAAATATTTAGTGTAAGAAAATGATTGATACAATATTTAATGACACACTTGAAAATAACTAAAAGACGGTGAAAGAACAGCAATGTAAAGCCCATGAAACATGGTAAACGTGAATCTATATCATCAAAATCATAAGTAACAAAAGTGGATAAAAGCTTACAGAAGAAGAGTATATATTTTGTATAAAATAAAGTTTATAAAATCTGAGCATGGTGGTGCATGTCTGTAATCTCACCAATTTGGAGGTAGAGTCAGAATAGCAGGATTACAAGGCCAGCCTCAACTATGTAGTGAGCTCAGCTTAGGCTACGTGAGATTGTCTCAAAGGGACCAAAAGTTATATACAAAGAATATGTGTATATAGATATACAAATAAACAAAAAATGTGTATAGAGTGTATAGAGATATCTATGGATGACAACGACTACTTATAATTTCTTTGTCTTCTAATTTTTCAGAATAGTCCATGTGTTATTTATAATCAATATGTATGTGAAGTGACTGACATTTCCAGATAATTTTTCTGGGCTATTTGCAGCATAACATTTATCAGAGTACAATATAGCTGTTAATAAAAGTTATTTTAATTTAGGCTGGATAGGCAACAATAGGGTTTTAATATGGGTGAGAGACAGGTGTCAGAGTTCTCAGCCCAAAAATTCATTTAATAGTCCATCACAGGAACCATATTTGGGGACAATTGTCACAATATGCATTATTCAAAGGAATGGAATTTCATGGAAGAAAAAGTTAAAATAACACAAGATGTTTATTCCTCAGAACTGATGACTTAAAATTCTGAAATGAATTAGGTAGAATATATTCAACTATAAGAAAGATTACAAAGTGAAATGTGTTTGGTGACTTCCATAAAGTTTATCACAGAAAAAAAAAGACTTGAAAAATCAGCCAACATTTCAGAAAGGATATGCAGAAGAATGCTCTAGCATTTAGTAAACTGTGTGGTAGATTATGATAGAAACCGAGGCAATCACCATAGCGCACCTGTCCTTGTGCATCCTGAGGCAAGTGATAGAAGATGGTTACTTCAAACAATGCTCATGGTAAGAGGAGGAATTAGTCAATCCATTATGTAAGATCTCAATTCATGGTACTACTGGTGACCCCAGGATCTACTTTCCCTCCTTCTTGTGACATCATTCTGAAAGATTTTTTTTTTTTTGTGATAGCTTAATGGTACAACCTTTAGAACTCTGATCCTCTACTTTTTCACATTTCAAAAATGACCTCTCTTATTATCAGTATCATAACAATCTGAAACTGGACGGCCTCATCTCAGTACTGAATCGCTTGGTGAGACAAGAGGCATATGCAATACTGTTTTCTTTACTTAAACCAGTCAGAAACATCCCTCTCCCCAGCTGAGGATGAATATGACTCAAGCATGTTTCCTGTGCTAATAGTGTATAGAAGTGATTTATCCAATGTAATTTAGACTTATCTTCTGTTGGGAAAAATGATTACTGGACAGTGGGTTAAAGCATAACAGATAGCCACTAAGACGTGAATGAGAAATATATACAAAGGGGAGGACATGCAAAAGGCAATATTGATGAGATTCCAGAAGACAGGACAAGCTTATAGCAATATGTAGGAAAGTGATGATTTGGAAAAGCAAAGTTATTAGAAGGAACAGAAATTTAAACCATAGATACATAGATATCCTTTTATGTTCGTGAGATTTTTGAAAGAAAAAAAAAGAGAACCCTTTTCCTGGGTTTCTCCTGCAAGATTTTCTCTGTCTTTTACTGATCAGATATGACTTCTCTACAGCTTCATGGAAGAAACATTTCAGCACTCTTTTTGTGTACCACTTACTTGCATCCAGGCACCACACACACACACACACACACACACACACACACACACACATCCCAAAGCACCCATAAACTGTGAGCATCCTTAGATCATTTGGGTTTGGCAAATATTTTTTAAAATTCATAAAAGCCCTGTAAGGGTTAAGCCTCATTCACACTGAGAATAAATTGCTTTAACGAGATAATCAAATCACTAGCTCCTGGGGCTGATGGCTCAGCAAAATTTCTCTTGCAAATTTTGTGCTTTGCTTTAGAAAGTAGAAAGGGATAGAAAGGGCAAGATTTGGAGCTGATTGGGATTTAGGGTACACTTTGGGCAAGAAATAGATCACTTAGGGAAACATAGGAAGACAAAGGCAGGAATGAAAAATCGTAAGTACTGGATTTACAAGGGGGATGGATGGTGATAGAGACAATTCTTTCTAGAAGGCTGTCTGCTGCTGTATAGACCAACAGATATTAATGAACATCTCTGCTGCCCTAAGTCCTTGCAGCCCTTCTAATGTCTTGTCATCAGTTCATGCTATTTTCCACTGAAGATGCTAGAAAGGATGAAGGGATAGGAAAATTGTTACAGAAAAGAGGAATAGTTATTATTCATGTCCCTAGCGCCTCTCCCTTTACATTTCTCATACTATTTGAAGCTGCAAGCCCTAGGCTTTGCCTTTTTTTAGGATAACTACATTGCCTCTCCCAGGAACTCCAAGGGCAATGCCTTTGTACAAAACTTTAGTTCAGCTGCACTCCATGTGGTTCTGGTTGATGAACCTTAAAAGGGAGGAAATGGAGCTAGGAAAGGTCTGAAGAAGGGCAGATAAAATGATCAGAGGGATAAAATAGGGCGCTGTGCAAGAGCAGATTAAAACGATTTCTTTTCTACATGCTGACCTCTACAAAAATACGAAGAGTACAGATAAGGTAAACATAAGCCCAGTGGCCAGTCCCTACATGCCGTATCCACAGGACAGCCACAGAAGCTGGGGCATGGGGGAGAGATGAATAGATGATGGTAGCTGTTCCATAGCAGGGAGTGCATTTATACAATTTGGTAAACTTCTCCTAAATACATTTAACCAGACTTTGATAAAGGTTGTGTTTTGTATGAGGGTGGGTTGGGGGCAACGAGTTATGATGCTTCATCAAAATGAGCCAGATTATATTTAGGTATGTTTGTTTATTTATTTTAAGTGTTTTTTATTTAAAAATTTCTTTTCTTTTACATACCAACTCTCTCCTTCTCCCTCTCTTCCCCCCACCTACCCCCATCCCATCCTCATCCCCTTATCATAGAGCATAAGGCCTCCTTTGGGTAGTCAACACAGGCTGGCATACCAAGTTGGGGCCGGACCTAGCCCCTCTTCCTTGCATCAAGGCTGAGTGAGTAAGGCATCCCAACATAGGGAATGGGCTCTAAAAAGCCAGTACTTGTACCCAGGATAAGTTCTGGTCCCATTGCCAGGGGACCCACAAACACATCAAGCCACATGGATTGTTAAAATATTGGACTTCAATTGATCTTTGGATACAGCAGGGAATACTTTAAATGTAAAGAATACTATAGCTCCAGGTTCTGCCCTCTAAAAATAGAGTTCTAGAAATATGGCTGCAAATTTATATTTTATAGAGTTTCTCCCCCTGACTCTGATCTTCATAGAATTGGGAATCCTGTTCCAGAATTACGAATCTCAGAAGAAGCACTGTTTGGTGGGACTGGAGCATAGCCTATGGGATCAGGCAGATAGACAAGGATTTTAATTCTTCCCACGCTGTGTCTGTGGATATGACTCTCCCTCTCTGAGGTGAAATGTCTATTATAGGGTTGTGCACAAAGTTTCCCATGCACAGAGGAGCTGAGTAAGGTTAACTCATATTTATCACCACA
The DNA here is from genome assembly GCA_902168325.1 of Peromyscus nudipes. NCBI lineage: Eukaryota > Metazoa > Chordata > Mammalia > Rodentia > Cricetidae > Peromyscus > Peromyscus nudipes. Next base: position 24,133 of record CABHPH010135794.1, on the reverse strand, counting down.
GCCTCCCACAGGGCCCCCGGCTCTGTCAAGCAGGGAATCTGAGGCTAGTGAGATTATGAATGCAAACAGAAGATGATTTTCCTAAAGGGTGTGAAAGCAAGCATGCTGTCTTCCTTCTGTCTTGCTCATGTGTCCTTCTGGATAAAGGTAAATCAGGGAAAGAATAAACATGTTGCAGAAATATTAGGTTTCGCTCACTGGGTTCATGGTGTTTTTAGTTCATTGGCCGATATTTGGGAGTGGGGAGGTGGCTCCTAGGGAGGTTTATACCTTTTAAGATGAACAAATTGATATTTCTGTGAGGTTGAAACTAAAGGGAGAAAACAAATCAGTAGGGATGTCAAATTGTGTGTGGATACTATTAGGTAAGGGTGTTTGTTCACTGAAGCAGCTGCTGGAGCAATGGAAGATTGCCTACCAGCTTGAAGCTTTGATCTCAGAGGTGGGGGATGGAGAGCAAAGGAATAAAGGGAGCGAGGATACAGAAAAGAAGTCCTTCCCTTTGGGAACACAGATTCATTTATTCTTCATTGGTTGTCATTTGAAAACCCTTTGCAGGGCTTCTGTGTTGGGGGTTCCAATACTGTAACCTCAAAGTGGTCAAGCCTTTCCACCACTTGGTGTGTATTCACTATAGACTGAAGATTGTGTGTCCTAAACCCAATTTTATATGTCAACAATCTCCTGCCCCCAGGGTGACACACAGAATTAGGAAGCTAGAGCTGGTACAACCCTCATGGGTTAATTCCCTTCGAAAAGAGGTCTCCTCATTCCTGTTTTCATGAAGTAACACGGTGAGTAGACAACTCTCTATGAGACAGAATTGGAGCCTCATCATTTCAAACCTATTAGCACCTCAATAGCAGGCTGTCCTGCCTCCAGAATTGTGAGAAATAAATTTTGCTTGCTCTATTATTCACCCAGGTTTGTCTTTGTTTTCCTGGGAGAAAACATCTATGAGTATAGGGTAGCAATCATTTATGATTTCATTATCTATCTTAAGGACACTGGGAAGTAGTTGGGACTGATTTGGGGCACACTACCTAAAACCCTGGTGAGAGAGGCTGCATCCAAGAACCCAGTAGCAGGAACTAAAAGGAATAGCGGGAGGCTTACTATGGATTAGATCTGTTTTCTCCCCTTTGGGAATGGAGGGACAACATAGGACTGTCCAAAGAATAAATACAAATATTCCATTCAGATATCAGCATTGAGTCAGTCTCTGTACTATGGTGTCTTGACAAACAGTATTATGACAAAAAATAGTGATAACCATCATAAACAGGATGGCACTTACATGAAAAAGAGACACATAACCCTTCTTCTGCATCTGTATAAGAAAGAGGAAGGAAGGAGAAACGAGTGTACAAGAGATGGAGCTCTCTTCCGTTCCCATTTACACACATGCTACCTCCTCACAATGCCCTAGAGGGTAACCTGTACTAGGGTTTAGGAAGGAAAACAAAATCAGGATTGAGGCAGAGAATTTGAACCAGAGAAGACAACTTTCTAATTTTTACAATCAGACTCCATGTTTGGTGAGTGAGAAGTTATAGAATTAGAGTTAGATATTAGACATTTCATTTCAGAAAGATAAAGCATATTTGTGGGCATTACAGTTTGAATGTAAAATGAGTACCATGGGCTCATGTGTTGGAATGCTTGTGTGCAACTGGTGGTACTAATTTGGGAGGTTCTTGAAACTTTATGAGGTAGAGTCTAGTTGAAGGAAGTGGGTATATTTGATCACACCTTTGAAGGTTATACCTGGTCTCAGTACTGCCTTTACCATCTGCCCTCTGGCCAACATGAAGTGTAGGACCTTGTCGGCCTCAAGCTATTGTCATGATGATGTTCTACTCAGCACATGTAGCCAAGACTTCATGGAATAGACTATAGAAAGCTGTAAACTTAGACATGGAACAAATGATTCCTCTCTTTAAGTCATTTATATCAGGCATTCTGTCACAGTGGAGAGTAAGCTGGCACAGTGGACATTAACTAGAAACAGTATTTAATTATATTACACATTCTGAATTCACAAAGATTAGTTATGTGGACAGTTTTCATAAAAAGGAATAAAAAGGAGCCTGATTAGTGTAGTAGGTAGCTTATCAATGTCAAAATAAATAAATAAACAGACGTAAAGATGTCCTTCAAGGGTGTGATGCTGCAACACTGGGAGACAACATCTGCAAAAACACAAGACAGGTTCTCAGTTACACATCTGGCCAAAAGGTATTGGGGGTCTGAGGGAAGAACACTGAACCAACCCCCCCCAAGAAAGCTTTTCTGCTGAGATGGCATTTGAGAAGGACCTTGAACCAGGGACTGGCTTTCTTCAAAGTAGCAGTACGTGCTGAAAGAGAGAACAGTTTTGATGAACAGCAGACAGTGAATAGAAGCCTAAGATAGAAAAAAAATGCAATTTGTGTTTGAATATCAGATTATGACTTATGTAGCAAGGGTCCTTTATGAGAGAAAAGGCCTGAAGGAAAGAAGAGAGGGGTCTCGCAGTACTTTGTACCTAATTAGGAGGAATACGTTGTGGTTGCTTTGTCAATGTCCTCTGTTTTGAGAAGAGCAGTCCAGGCACACGTTTAACTTGTCTTATTTAATACTTAGTTCTGCAGAAGAGCTTTTCTGATGTTCTTAATTTAAGAAGTAGAATGTTGAAGATAATTAAATTTCCCCATATTGTATTCACTCTCTTGCATGCTCTCTCATATGTAAATATATTATCTCATGTATAAAGTCAAGATAGATGCATATACTCTGCATGGATAACATACTCTGGTATAAATGTATATTGCTATTTTACTAATGTAACTACATTAGAAATTAGTATTATTCAATTTGATTTTTTTCTGTGCCAAATTATATCTTAAGTTCTTCTAAAGTTTGAGATAGACAAGCAGAAAAAAAAAGTGCATGAATGACACCATAGATTGTGAAGCCAGACTTCTGAGTCCATTAACTGTCTCTGTGAGTTTAAAGAAACGATTAACTGTTTTGTTCACCCTTCAAATGAGATCCAATAGCATTCCCTCTTATATTGTATATGGTGATCTTAAGATACAGTAAAACATTCCGGAGAGTGCCTAACATTTTATACATACTACATGAGCATTAAAATTGATTAGTTTGATTCTTCCAATGCTATAATACATTTTGTCATGAATATACCATATCTTATTTAGTAATGTATTTACTGATTAACACAGAGGGACTTTCTTAATTTTGTGTTGTTTCAAACAATGGTGGAATAAATATCTAACCAATTTTGGACCACATTTTTGTGAACATGTTACCACTGAGGTGGTAAGTGCTTCTATTGTAGTAAATGTTTTTGAAATCGTTTTGACATTAATCACTTAATGTAATTTCTTTCTGATTTACACACTTGAGATATCATTTTTTTTCAATTGAGAAAGCTTAAAAGACACTATAAAGCAAAGACTTAATGATGCTATGTCCCTTTTAGCTGTCAAGAGTCACTCATTCTCTTGCACTGATATTCTTTGGAATTGTTGATAATTAGTCAAGAACATCAGTGGTGAAATGTCACATAGATATCACTCCAGCCCTTCGATCTGTAGCTTTAAAAGGCTTTTTTTTCCATCCCTGTCTTCTGGCCCTGTCTTTGCTAAGCTTTCCTCTTATTAACCTTGAAGTCACAGGGAACAGACTCTCCTGTGATTTCATCATATCTCCCATCTAAAGAGATGCTATCACACTCCAAAAAATAAATTAAAAGGAACACATCACCCCCACACAGAAGCAGGTCATAGTATATTTTTCTTGCAATGGCACTTTCTGCCCCACCTCTCACAGACAATGCATTCCACATTTCAACGCAGGCCTTATATCCCATCATTTTAATGTTAAGATTATTATTTCAATATTATAATTCTTTAAATCATTGCACTAGTCACTTAAAAGTTCTATGTTTCTGATGAACTCTCTTGTCTGAGTTTTTAGAAAAGGAGATATCTACTTCCTTAAACCACATTTTGAGCTTCTTTGTGGTGATCTTGGGTAATAAACAATAGAAAATAAATTTTTATGACAGCTTTTCAATACCATTGTAACCTGTGCAGTAGAAAAGGTCCATTCCCTGGTATATTGCAAATATATCCTTTTCACGGCCTTCCTTGCATTTAGCACAAAACCCAGCATAATAGGCATAAATAGGCAATGGGACAATGGCCGCGGAGCTTGCTTCAGCAGCTGGGATTTTTCTCCCATCTTTTAATCTTTTTGGCTGCATCTGGTTATGGCTGTTGCTCTGTTTTCTGCACACCCTTCAGCATAAAGCTTCTGCTCTCAAAACTAGGGGAAAAAAATAACTAGAAAATGAAGTTGAGTAGCAATGGATTAGAGCATGGCCTTGCCATGGGTCAGAGCATCCTCCTGAACTGACCAATGGAGTGATTTTCAGTTGTTATTCAAGTAAATACAAGGTGCTGGGATTTCACAAAAGTGGGGGGGGGGTGCAAAAGGAAATGAAGAGCAAATTAGAGCTTCTGCTATGGATTTGAATGGAATCAAGGTTCTCAGAATAAGGATCAGACAAGTGTGTAATCTGCAAAGAATAATACTGCTGAACACCGAAAGTTCAGGGTTGCAGAGCATGCTAATTGACTGCAGCTTGAAGAGTTGTGATGGTGATGTATTTTTATTTGTTTCATCCAACAGGGAAGAGGAGTCCTTTTCACTCGGGGTAATCGAATCCCTGACTATCTAATCCCAGCGATTTGGGGATAGAATTTTCATCTGTGAATCCTTCCCATCTTAGCTGTTATTGGGGTGGCTCCTTCTGAAACGCCTTGTTTGTGACAAGCACTGTCACTTCCAGTATGGTTAATCCTGAAGCCTTGGATAGCCCTCAGAGAAGTCTTTTCAGCCTGTGGTGTATGTAGCTATTAGTTCTCCATCCACTTGATTTAGCCTTTGAGGTTCCTAAGGAGAAAACCATAAACGACAGTGCACTGATTGTCTAGATTTGAGGCCCCTACAGGCTAATCCTGTGATTCTAGAGTTATTTATACACCAGTTCCTCACAGTGTGTGGAGGTTTGCCTGACTTATGACTGATTTTTATCCCCGCGGTCTCTCTGCTTCTTCTGCATCAGTTGTACTCAACATTACCTTCATTCAATATATCCATCATCCCCTAATCTCAATATAAACTTCAATCTTCCAACTCTCTCCTGCCACTGGGAGGCACAATGTTTCATTTTCTGTTGTGATAGTGCTTCAGATAATATTTATGAATTTCTTAAAAATTATAATATTATCACTAACATCTCCAAATATTTTTTTTTATGAAACTACTGACAAAATGAATTATATCTCACCTTCCACACAAATGAAGATGTCTAAAGCTACTTTGGTCTAAGTTTAAATTGAAAAAAAAAAGGATATGTTTTATTTGAAAAAATATTGTCAGGACCCCATAGGCACATTTAAAGCAGTAAGTACATTACAGCATCAATAGGACATATTTTGACTTTAGAAGAAGCATTGTATCATCATCTGAGGTAATTTTATTTTGCCTTTTTATATAGGTATATAATGTATTTTAGTCTTTTTCACCTCCATTATCCTGTCTCATGACTCCTCCCTTTCTCCTGCAATCTTTCTACCCAGAAAGTCCCCTTTTTATGTTGTTTGACTTTTATGAAACAGAATTATGTATAATTCATAGATTATCACAACACATGTGAGAAAAGATGATAAATCAGTATGTCTCAAAAACGGCATAAACAGATTGTTCCCAACCCCTATGGAACCTGTGCTATAGCTTATTTTCACAGAAGACTAGCAGGAAGTACATAGATGACAGCTTCCATTTTGAATGTGGTCCTTCTCCATCACTTTTTCCAGTTATAGCTTCTCAGGTCATATTGGAAAACACCACGAATATGTACACATGCCTTTTCAGTAGGAAAGAGTACAGTCCACTATTAATTTCTCTTTTTTACTTTTCTGATCAAAATTGCCTGAACAGTAAATGTAATCTTTCCAAGAAGACTCCCCACATTTGCGCTTCTAGTTATTTATGCAATGGATCTGAATACTTATGTCTATACAAAAACTTCCATATAAATGTTTATAGCAGTTTTATTCCCAATCTTTAAAAACTAGTACTAAGACGCCTTTCAATAAATAAATAAGTAAACAAACTTTAGTACAAGAGTATGATGAGATGTTATTCAGCAATAAAAAGTCATGAGCCATCAAGCCATGAAACTTTAAATTCATATTACCAGGCAAGAATAATCATTCTGACTAAACTATATTGGAAATATTGCATGGTCATTTATATAACATTTAATATCAGAGTGAGCTGAACAAAAGAGATGTAAAACAGAGTTGTGGTAGTCAGAGGTTAGCCATCTTAAGGATAGTATTTCCAACATGTAAAGGTAAAGCACAAGCATTTTTCTGTGCTGGTCAAGCTGTTCTTCATGATAGTAGAGTAGCACTGTTCTAGAACTATAAGCTGACACACTATCAGTGTATATGTAAATGTATATATATGCATGTTAATTAATGATCATAGACATATCTATAAATATCTTCATCTCTATTTAGTTCATAAATCGATACTGGATCTTTCAATGATATATTTTGTGTATATGTTTCCTAAACAGTGAAACTACTAGCTTTTGCTATAAGCTATTATTGTTTAAATTTCAGTTTCACTCTTTGTGCAATAGTTTCAGAAACAATTTTGCCAACTAGTATAGAGAACTGTGTACAGTTCCTCTAAAAGGTAATCACCTTCCAAACTATGACTATCTTTTCCCCCATCCACTTCAATTAACATTTCTACACATTTTAATATGAACTGTTGATATTCTGTATTACTGCCTGGAATTCCAGGCTACATGATGATTTTTTTAACTTTGTACACATTAAAGTACAACTATTGGTGATAAATTATGATTTTGAAAATACATTGTTATGCACCCACCCACTATCTTAAAGAATATGAGAACAGTGTGACCATGTGATCTGTTTCTAATCCAATGTTGTTCTATTCATTTTGTTGCTCAACACTTCCCAGCTTTGAGCATTGGGAACATTTTAGTTAAATTCTCTCTTATTTTAACATCACTGGAAATTTTCATTTTTTGTTTGCTTTGTTGTTCCTTTTAGGGTTTTTTGTTTTGTTGTTTCATTTTTTGCCTTTGGCATTTCTTTATTTCTTATACTATGGGATGCTCTAGGCTCATTTTGTATACCAGGCTCAAGTCAGTCATTTCTTTAGAGGGTCCTCATTACTTTTACTATAGAATGTAACTAGAAAACAACATTGGATTAGAATCAAAAGAATAAAATACCTGTGATCTCATACTGCTATAACATCATTATTAAAATGAATTAATGAATGAAATAGTAGAACCAGATCACAAATCTCCATAGACAAGAACTACTCATTATTTACATGTACACTACCCTCACAAGAAGCTGGAAGCTGCATTTTAAGTTTAGCTTGCATATAACAACATGCATTCAAAAGTTACAGTATGGGTATTGGAGAAAACAGTAACTTTATTATGCAGAAAGCTAGCAAATGCTCTTTCAACCATGAGAACCAAATCATCATCAACAGTAACCATGTTGGTAATACGTGCTCTTGATGTGATATGATGGAACTGGCAGCTTACCTCTTTGATCTTTCAACCTCAAATTCAAAGGTCCTTCCAAATTATCTTTACCTAGCACATCGGAGAAACCCATGTTCAAGGGCATTTTTAATATACCTGTCAAGGTCATGAAAAGAAAGGGGAGCTTGAGGAGCTTGATGGGAAAACAAATAAGGTTTGTGATGTTCTTGGTAGGATCCTCAAGCAGAGAAAGAAGAGGAGGAGAACAGTAGGGATCTGAATTGATACTAGTTAATCAGTGTTGGTTCCTTCATTATGAAAATGGAATTATATTAATATAGATGTTTTACATCCAGAGAATCTGGTTCCTGGTACATATGGAATCTGATACATTTGCACTTTTTTGTAAATAAAAATCCATTCCAAAATTTAGAGAGTAGATTTTTGAACATTTTTGTATTCAGCTGGTTCACATTAGCAATATGTGGTTTTGTTGTCCAAAATAAATTTCAAAGTGGAGTTGAACATTTCCTCATTAGTATCATTTTCATAATGGAAAGAAAGAAGAGAAGAGGGGAAAAACCTATTGCATCTTCCAAAAGCACAGAAGGAATGGAATCTCATATCTCTTTTCAAGTTAGAGAAAAGCTTCCAGAACCCTGCCTGAGTTTTAGTAGCCAGGGATTTCTCAGTTCTTAACAGAGACAGCTGCCCCTTGTTTGCTATTGCCACTATCCTTCTCCTCTTTGTTATGCCTCCCTTTAATCAATTCTGTTTATTTCAACTGGGATGCTAAATTGAAAGAGTTGGAGTAGCATCTCCATTACCACAAGACAGGTAGTATTACAAGGAGTTCTGTTATGGGGACCTTTCCTACAGGCACATAAGCCTTGACCCACAGAGGCCAAACTCTTAATGAGAGAGAGTTTAAGTCTTCCTGACTGATTCGGTTCTGTCTTCTCTCTAGAGACTCCAACAACAGAAGCAATTAGGGCCAATTGCAGTGGTGGTAGTTGGCTGCTTTTCAAAATAGTAACCATCTCAAAATCTGTGGAAGAACTGGCCTTCCTCTCAGCTCCCTTACAGACTGCAGAGACATTCTGTGACAATGCAGAGAATTATCCAGATTATCCACGAAGCCCCTAATAGCCCAATTACCAACACTTGTTTGCAGTCTTATCGTGTGCTTTCTCGAGTTCTCAAAGAATATGTCGCAATAGGCAGGGAGGTGGGAAGGGAGGCGAGAAGGGAAAATGAAAACTTTTTTTCTCAGGATGAAATTATTGTCATCAGCGACTAGAGACTACTCACAGCACCTATCAGTGGCTGATTTGTTTTAATAACTGTACCATTGTGCAGAAATGATTTTTCACAGACTAGGATCTCTTATTACATGCTTGTTGCTGTTAGATGTTTGCTACCTTGACTTGAAGCAAAATTGTTTTTTTTTCTTTGTTTATTTGTTTGTTAGTTTTTAAAATAGATCCTTCTGTTTCCCTTCATTAAGATACTATCATAGCATTGAGCAGAAATTTCCAGAAAAGCTAGAAACAAATGTGCAGATGTGTTGCTTCCTTTAACAATTTGAACGAGATTTCTTTGTTTTAGAGAAATGATGACCCAATTGAGAGTTAACTGCATAGCCAGGAAACCCTTGTTAAACAGTTAACAGTCAATTGTTAAATGTGCTATTCTGGTAGGATGGAGGAGGATGCAAGAAACAGAAACCAAAATGCATTTTCCCTCTGAGCACATTTTCTCTTGTCAAATCAAAAGAGATTATGCGAATGCCCACTAAATGTTCAATTTTTATAAAGTACTAGTTGATGCTTTTTCTCCTACTTCTTTTTAAAAGTAAAGCTATTAATATGCTAGTATTTGGTGTCTGATCTTTCTTCACTATAGCTTTGTGATGATAAATCAAGAGTTGTCATGCACAGAGATGAGTTGACTATTCAACTCAACCCTGAGTGTTATCAGTCAGTTTCAGCAGTGTTAATGGTACCATGTGGGGCATCCTTCCATATATTTCTTCTGCCAACCTCCTGTTTACATTTAAATTTTACCAATCTTAAAAATATCTAAATGTTTCTCTTTCTTTCCAGTCAGTTTCTTTTAAATTACAATGATAACATATATGCAGACCATCATAGCTATATTTCTGGAGTTCTGGAAATTGTGCAATTATGTGGATAAACCATTTGCTCATCTTTTTAAGAGCATCTGTGTTTCTCCATGAATGCTCATTTCTGTAGTTTGTAATTTTCATTTTGAAACACTTTGCATACTAGGCCATTCTACACTGGGCAATGGCAGCTGTCTCACCTCTGATAGGATTATATTTTAAACCACCAAACTTTGCAAACAAATGTTATGGAAGGAAAGGGATGCCTCCTCCCATCTCCATGCCCCCCCCCCCCCCCCGTGTGTGTGTGTGTGTGTTAATGGGGTGTTCCTATATTACTGGAGATTGGGTTGATCGACTTATGGTTGCTTGTTTCCAATAGGCCTCTTACAAATTATAAGCTTTATTCCAGTTCTGGATCTGGTCAGTTTGCAATTACTCTCAATAGTATGAATAGTGATGTTAGGGGAACTGTGATTGTTCGCATTCAAATGCATTTGTTGTCCATGGAGAAGGTGACCACTCTGCCAGACTGTCAGCCTTCATGTTATAGAGCTACAAACAGCAGCCTTTCATAAATTTCAGTAAGTTTAACATTGACCACACAAAGATATGGAGTCCAGTCTTCGAAACCTGAATGCTACTAGAGATAGAAAAAGAAGTCTGAGTCCTGAAATGAGATGGTGACGTTGGATTCATCCAGAGGGTCATGATATCAGCGCAAATTGGAGTAGCTCCTTATAAGATGGAGGTCAAAGATAGTTCAGATCAAGGAGAAGGCAGTGGGAACAGAGTGGCAGAGAAGGGATCAGTCCTGCTTGAAAGTTCAGCCTACCGAGGGAAAGTGTGTGCATGTCTTTTTTTTTTTTTTTCCCAGAACATCTGTTGACAAAGTTGGGTGGTTTAGAGTGTGATCCTATCAGAGGTCAGACACCTGCCATTGCCCAGTGTGGAATGGCCTATTGTGCCAAGGATCCCAAACCAGACATTCTTCTGAGAGAATCCTGAGACTGTGAGGGAGCCAACTTCCGGTCTCAGCTAGCGGCTTTGTTGTAATTGGTTAGAACAGCCTCAGGAAACTAAAACAAACAATTGTAAGAGCCTCAGGATATCGTGTTTCATACTATTCCTCGAAGAATTATTAACTGAGCAGAAATCTCCAGGATGTTTCTCAGCACCACTCTCAGACATCAGCACCCTGCTTCTCTCCAGCTGCATTGTTTAGTGCCATAGCCACTAGCCACATGTGGCTACTGAATAATTGAAATGCAACGAAGACTCATGAATTTAATTTTTAATTTTATTCAGTTTTAATTGACTTAAATTTTTTAAGCTTATATTTGATTCGCTATTGGAAAACTTTTTAATGTAGACTTGGAACAATTTATACACTGGTATATGGATTTACTTTTTCATCTGTGAATTTTACAAAATACAAATGTGCTTTAAATATCGCATCCAAACTGTGATGCACTTTAAATGTAAACCATATGCCATATTTCAAAGACTCATTATGAAAATATTTTACTAAAACTTTTAAATTTATGCTGAAGTGGTGATATTTTGGATATATTTTGTTAGACAAAATTCATGACTAAGTTAATTACACTTTTTTACAATTTTTATATTATTCATTCTTTAAAAATTTCATACATGTACACAATGTATCTTGCTCATATACATGCCTCACTTCCCACTACATCTCCCTCCAGGAGTCCCCACTACATCTCTCTCCCAACATCATGTCCTTTTGTAATTTTTTAAATTTATTTTCTAATCCTCTGAATCCAAGTAGTGCTGCCCACATGTGCACAGCATCCTGTTACCAACTGTAACAGGGAATGGGAAACCTACCACTAGGGACTCCTCAAGAAAACTCACCTTTCTTCCCCCAAAAGCCACCAACTCCACAGTCCCTCAGTGAGGAAGGGGACTGTGTATGTCGGAATCTTTTACTAACTTGATCTTGTACAGATCTTCGCCATACATTACCCTCAGAGATTGAGAAATATGTCAGATCCCCTGGAGCAAGAGTTGTAAGTGGTGGTGAGCCATTCAGTTTGATTACTAGGAACTGAACTCCAGTCCTCTGGAAGAGCGGCAGCACTCTTAATTGACAAGACATCTTTCCATCCTCTAGTTTCTAAATTTTATCTGCTGAGCAATATTTAAAGTATAATTTGTGGAAAATGAGAACCTGACTCAATAGTGGCATATTTTCAGAAGAAACTACAGTACCATTTAATATTTTGAGTTTTCATGCTCAGAAACTTCAGAATTATGTTAATACTCATTACATAATGTTTCTTTTTTTTCTCCCTTAATTATATACATTCAGAATTCTTTCTTTTCCAACTAGATTGTTGTGTTTCAAATGACTGGATATGGGTAGTGTGTGATCCTGGTGACTCAAGCTGGAAAAAAAACCACAAGTTGTGTGTAATGGCTAGCAATGATAGTAGAAGAACTGTAGCATATACGTCCTGGGAACATACTCTTTCCTCCTCATATTCCTAATCTAGAAAACTAGGATTACAAAGGGTCTGTGTTCTTCATGGAATTGTGAAGATGGCATGTAACAGCATATCTATGGCAATTGTGAGGTTCTTATTAAGAAGCACTCAGGTTACTGTGGGAACTATATTCTATGAAATCTCTAAATACTATAACAGAAAGGAGAAACAGATGTAGAGAACAACATGGGATAAAGAAATAAGTGATGGAGAAGCCCATGGGCTTGGAAAGAATAAAATACAGAAGCTCACCATTGCCAAAGAAATCCTAATTTATCTTAAATTCTGAGAGTCTCAAACCACCACTTATAGCTTAGAAAGCTGAAGAAGAGCTTCCCATATAATGTAGAAGCTTCTCTTGGCAGAGAGATTGGGAAGGTAACATTAATTTGATTCTCATTGCTATTCAGGATGATGCATCCAGGCACAATGCTTTATAGACTCTAAGCATACATTATGATTGAATGGTATCATCATTATTATGGTCAAATTATACATGTAGTGTCTCAACTGTTGAGCAGAAATTTCATTCATTAAAAATCAGGACACTTGTGGATTAAATTGGAGAGTTACCTCTGGTAGGAAATTCTAGGAAGCTCCTTCCAGCTATTTAAATTTCTTAGCATTAAAATTCCTCTATTTTTAGATGCAATATGATGTCGGGTAGTTGGTGAAAGCAGGAAGAATTAATTCTTGAGTTAGAAAAAATATATTCTGTGATAAACATTCAAAAACTTTTACATCTTCTACTTTGAATCCTATTTAGTGCCTTCCACACATTTCTGTATTTGTATCATTATTAACATTATCCATTAGTTTTATCTTCCTTTTTGTTTCTTTAGCAAGTATATTTCAGTTTATTTTCCATTATAGCTGCCTTCCCTACCCAGTCATTATGACAGATGACCTCTGAAAATAGCCCTAAATGGACATGTAAGCATGATATGTGAATACAAGTAGCTCTTTCGAATGTTTCCTTTGTATACAAAGTTTTCTTCAAAGTAATAGCTAAAGCTTTTTGCCCTTTTCAGACCCTCCAATCCTCAGGAGGTTATTTTCAGTGAAGTGGTGAGAAAGAAGAGTTCAAATAGGATTGATTTAATAGAGCTATGATGTGAAAAATCTTGCAACATGCTGTCTGCCTGAAATGGCCAATCATAGAAGCATTAAAATCAGAGTGGGAAAGAAAGTAGAGACAGCCCAAAGAGCCCCCCGAATTAGGGAAAGGTAGTTCCTTGCTATTCTCTAGTTGTGAAATAAAAAAGCATTAAAGAACAAGAAATTGTCAAAGAAATATTTGAAAGGGTTCTCATCTTTGAGCAGCAAACAACTTCACTCACAAATCCAGTATAAAAAAAAATTTCCACTACCCTCTCTTTACCAATGACCCAAGAAATATATTGAAAGCTTCATATTTCTTTTTTAGTTTATCTTTCTATTTTCCCTTGCCTGCAGACCATTCTTATAATATCTTTAATATTTAGTGATGTAACATGTTTATTTCTTTTGTGTTCCATACTATTTGCAAAGAAGATTGTTCACCTACATATTCTCTAAAATAACCTATTAGGTGTGATTACTCTAGCCTGAGGGCAGGATGTTGTTTAGAAATCAATATTTATAATTTTAATCTAAAGGAAATAAGTATATTGATTGTAGTTCTCTGAAAGTGAGTAGATGACAAATAGATGAAATATTAAAAGTGAGTCTTGATACAACTTTTGAGTACATAGAAATTAATTTGGGGTGATTGTCTCCTAAGATCTTAAGAGTGATACAAGTTAGAAACTTTATACACATAATATGTATTTATAAAATATATGTGAAAACACTTTGCAAACAAGAATTCCATTTGAAACTCCATACTTATTATAATGCAACATACAGACACATGATTTATGCGTTCAATAAAATTGAAATTATTTTATTATATCATACATAAAATTATAAATGTACATGTAATTATATAAAGATCTAGCTATGTTTATTATAATAAAGACCTATAAATATTAAGTATAAAATATCAAAATATAATAAGTATCACCATAGGTTATATTCTAGCCTTCCAATGAGTATGTGTGTGTGTGTTTGTATGTGTGTATGTGTACGTGTGTGTATAAGTATGTGTATATGTGTGAGTTTTTGTGTCTGTGTGTATGTATGTGAGAGAATGAATGTGTGTGTATATGTATGTGTGTTTATGTGTATATTTCAGTATGTGTGTGTATGTATTACTATCCATTTTTTTAATAAATCACTTTTACTAGAATACATTGGGAAGTTAATGAATTAGATTACATAACGCTTTATTAACTTTGAATTTTCTTTTTTTATTAAGAATTTTTTATTCATTTTACATGCCAAAGATCCCCCTCTTCCCTCCTCCCACCCCCAGCCCCCCTCTCCCAACCTACCCCCCACTCCCACCCACAAGAAGGCAAGACCTGCCATGGGGAGGCACATCCAGTAGAGGCAAGTCCAAGCCCTTCCAAAGCCTCAAGGCTGCACAAGGTGTCCCATCATAGGTAGTGGGCTCCAAAAGCCTGCTCATGCACCAGGGATGGATTCTGATTCTATCTCCAGGGTTCCCCCCAAGCAGATCAAGCTACACAATTATCTTACCATGCAGAGGGCCTACTCCAGTCCCATGCAGGCTCCACAGCCATTGATTCAACTTTCATGCATTCCCACTAGTTTGGTTTGGTCGTCTCTCCAGGTTTCCCCATTATGATCCTCTTGTACTTGCTCATAGAATCCCTCCTCTCTCCCTCTTTGACTGGACTCCAGGAGCTCGGCCTGGTGTTTGGCTGTAGATCTCTGCATCTGCTTCTATCAGTCACTGGAGAAAAAGCTCTGTGGTGACAGGATATTCACTGATCTGATCACTGGGGTAAGCCAGTTCAGTTCAGGCACCCTCTCCACTATTTCTAGTAGTCCAAGCTGTGGTCCTATCAAGGGATACCTTAGGGATTCCTGGCATCTTCCCTAGCACCAGGTTTCTTTTTTAAAACAATCACATACATAGGTACAACGTATGATGATCAATTAGAAGTGTGACTTGGGCACCAATGTTTAGGCATGTTACACCCTCATGGTAGTACTCTCAGAGCTAGATTTCTGCCATGTGACTGTAATAGAGCTTCAGAGCATTTCCATTAGGTGACCAATGGCAGGACCAACAGGTGAGAACACATGTAATTTTTGAAAATAAAAGAAATGCTGTAGTAAGTGTCCCAGTGTTAATCAAGGTGGAGGGGGTTTCAAGTACAGCCAGCTATCAGAATATTAACATTGAGCTTCTAGGAGCACAGTGTCTAGGAAATGTCTTTGGTGATGACTTTGACTGGTGGGAGGTCATGGAGGAAAAGGATGACTGAAGAGTCAAGCTGTATGATTCATTATAAGTGACTTTGAGTTCACTATTATTAATGGCAGCAGCTGCGGTGGACAGTAGCTTTGTGGTAAGGAAGTGACAAAGGGAGGGAGGTAAGGTATGGCTGATTTATCAAGTTGGGGTTCCTCTTATAGGAGTGGTGGCTTTGGTTAGGGGGATGAGTGGTAAGAGACTGGAAGCCACAAGGGGAAGCAAGGAGGACACCAGCCCTGCTTTCTGGCCTTGAGCTAATGGGATACATAAGAGAACACATAATCACTGCTTGAGGTTACCGAAGAAGTGTTGTGCTTCAAGAGTAGGTTTCACATACACTAAAGAGGTAAAGGAAGTGTTTTGAGAATGAGAAGAAGAAGTAATGAAATGGTGTTTGAGTCTGAATAGGAGAAAAGATCAAAAATAAGGGGAGGAGTTTCATTAGTGCAGAGTTGAAGAGCTGAGTTTCCTGTGGAGACTAAAGTCAGAAAGGATAGGAATTTTTGGTGAAATGATCATGATGAATGAGAAATGGATAATGAACAAGACTGTAGACCCTTGGGGCTTATCTTACAGAAATAGGATGTATTTGCTCTTGAAGACTCTAGAGAAGGGATAGAACTGAGCCAACGAACCTTACTCCAAGTGTTTGAGAAATGGACTTCCTTAAAGGGTTGTATTTAAAGGAACCATCATGACTTGCAATAACTAAAGTTATTATTATACATCATCAAGCCTGTTTAATCCAGAAAAAGACTGGTTGACTTAAGTTTTGGCGATCTTTCTTTTCACACTGAATTCCAGATTTGCTCATAATTGTATTTGACAGTAGAAATTAGAACAAAGAAACAAAAACTATCAGGAGATGGAAAGTCAACTTTCTTAAGTAGAGAGCTCTGAGTTTTGCTTTTCTTGTCAGCTGAGAGACTGAGTCTCTCATGGAGGGGTAGTGTAACAAACTCTGGATAACCCTATCCATTAAGGAGAATTAATGCACATCAACTTCAATTCCAGCCTGAACAGAGGGCTAAGGGCCAGGTCATTTGTATCTTAATGGTGCTGACTCATGTGAAGTTGAGATCTGCTTCTTCCCCCACCCCTTCTCTATTCTGAACAGCAGAGAAAAGCAGCTTCTGTTAGCCAACATTTCATTGAATGGACAAAGTTTATGCAGTGAGACAGGCCATGTTATTCTTCTCTACACTTATTACTTTCCATCACACATGTCAGTGACATTAAGACTGGCACCACACCACCCACCTTTTCCTCCTCCTCCTCCTCCTCCTCCTCCTCCTCCTCCTCCTCCTCCTCCTTCTTTAACCAAAGTAACAACAACTGGGTAATCAGAATGATTAGCCTTCCTTTATGGCCTCGATTTTTGAATATGTGTGTTAGCTGAGATAATAGAATTCCTCCTCACATAATCTCCCATATTTAGTGATGCTCAGAAGCAGAATTTTCCTATTATGACAACTCAGTTCTCCCTTTTGGGGCAAAAATTCTAGGCTATTTTTGAGCATACATGAGAAAAAGTGATTTCCTAAATCAACACCTGTCATAGAAGCTTCTCCTCCAGAAGTTTTTTGCTAAATTATTCTAATCCTTATCACTAAGCTTAATTAATGTCACTATTTAGCCTGAGATAATTTAAGTGTTCTCTTCTTATTCATCCTGCTGAACTTTCTCTGGAAAGACTCCAGATGGTTTTTGGACAGGTTATATTGTTATCTGTAGCCAGAACACTGCAATTCCCCAAGATATTGAATATTTTGTTTTGTTATTATTCAGTTAGTCTTCTACCTGTATGTCTATTAAGGAAGAGCCAAACATTGTTCAGATTTATATTCCTGATATCTAAGACACAGCTTGGCTCAAATACATGCCTAATGAATAAGTATTATGGGCTAGGATGTAACTCAGTTGGTAAACTTCTTGCGTAGCATGCACAAAGCCCTTGATTTGATCTCTAATAGCATACATAATGCACTAGACATGGAGGTACATGATAATAATCTACTATCTCAAAAAATCTACTAAGCAAATAAATCCAATCTCTTTACTATCTGGACCACTGATTTGTAAAGACACATCTTGAAATTTACATTGAGTTCATTCAAACTATATTCAATCACTTTGAGTGGGTTAATTTACATTCTGACTTCTAGTGTCTTAATTAATATTCTAAATGGGAGTAGTTCTTTTTCAAATTGTGGAAGGGTGAGACCTGGGAAAGGTAACTGTTAATGAAATACTTTGGATGTCCCAGTATTTATAAGCAAGCACTTTTGAATTATATTCCTGCTTCCCTCTTCCATTGGTATTGTAACCTAGTCTTATTTATATTATTTAATGAAATAGCCAATGTATATTCCTGAGTAGATTAATTTTAATAAAGAAAGGAATATTGACGTAGGAAATAAGCACCTTTCCTGCTATCCATAAAGTGTACACTTCACTTCACAGTCAAGTAGCAGTACTGATTTTCAGAAAATCAAATCATACACTCCTGTGGCAAGAGAAGAATCAAATGTGTGTTCTGCAGCAAAACAGCTGTTTCACAGAAGGGACGACACTATGGATGGCAGATTGTGAGTCATGTGGAAATTCATGTCTTGAAACAAGTTTGTAATTAAATCCAAATAATTAGACTAAAATCAGAATCCAACGTATACAACCCTGTGTGAATAAGATCAACAGGTAAAAAGGACAGATAAACATTTCAGATTTTATTTATATTTGTTTTAAAAATGTTTCAGACAAGTGTCTCACTGCATTATCTAGGATGGCTTTGATTCGTGGGCTCTATGTGTTCTTTTTACTCAGTATCTTTATTTATAAGGAGTTGCAGGATCTATGGACATAAACATCTTGTCTAGTTCAGACTCAAAAAGAAATAAATAAGTGAATGAATGAATGAATGGATGGATGGATGGATAATAGGTACAATGATCTTATCATTAAAAGAAAGAGGGCCTTTGTGCCACTTCTTCTTTGACATGTACAATTATGACTACATTAGCTATGATTTGCCAACACAAGGTGTTTGCCACATCCTCAAACTTATTACTGAATCCTATTAATTGTAAATTCCATCTAGAAAATAATGACTGATGGAACAAATTGTGGAGATTTTCACTCTAGTACAGATAACATTTGGGGAATTTCAAAACCCCATCGTATATTTTAAATTGATGATGTCCAATGAGCAGAGATTTCTAATCTATTGAAAGCTTTTATGCGTTTCCTTATTTATTTATTTATTTATTTATTTATTTATTTATTTATTTATTTA
>CABHPH010135793.1:0-49054 GCA_902168325.1 Peromyscus nudipes | reverse complement strand
TCTTTCACAGGGGTCACCTAAGACCATTGGAAATCATTGATATTTACATTACAATTCATAACAGTAGCAAAATTACAGGTATGAAGTAGCAACAAAAATAATTTTACGGATGCTGGGCAGTGGTGGTGCACGCTTTTAATCCCAGCACTCAGGAAGCAGAACCAGGCGGATCTCTGTGAGTTCGAGGCCAGCCTGGTCTACAGAGTGAGTTCCAGGAAAGGTGCAAAGCTACACAGAGAAACCCTGTCTCGAAAAACCAATAATAATAATAATAATAATGATAATAATAATAATAATAATAATAATTTTACGGTTGGGGTCACCACAACATGAAGAACCAAGTTTAAGAGTCATACCATTAGGAAGGTGGAGAACCAAGTTGTTCAGTGTTAGTTGAGATGTATTTCTGCCCTCTGGGGATACTGCCAAGGCTTTGAAGTGATGTTCATAAGCAACAGAAGGAATACATGGGAATGATGAGGGTGATGGCGAAACAGTGGACCAAGGAGGAGAAATACACAAGAGAGAGAAGTCATAGGGCAGTGGGGTTACAGAGATCAGAGAATAGCCCTTGACTGTATGCTGGGTGCTTTTTGTCAGCCCAATATAAAGCTAGATATATCTTAGAAGAGGGAACTATAATTGAGAAAATGCCTTCATAAGATTGGCCTGTAGGTAAGCCTATGGGGCAATTTCTTAACTAGTGAACAATGTGAGGGGGGCCAGCCCATCGTGGGTGGTGATACCTCTGAGTGTACAAGCAAGCAGACTAAGTAAGCCAGGAAGCACAGTTCCTTTATGGCCTCTGCTTCAAGTTCCTGCCTGCAGGTTCCTGCCTTGAATTCCTGCCCTGGGTTCCCTTTATGGCTGACTATGGTCTACATATGTAAGCTTAATTAAAGCTCTTGCCAGCCAAATTGCTTTCCATTATGGTGTTTTATCATAGTCGTAGAGACTCTAAGACACACTGTCTTTGACACTAACTGAAGAAAGGAAACAAGGGATCCATATGAGTCATAGGAATCAAGGACCTGAGCAAGAGCAGCAGATGCCAATGACAAACAGCAGGCAGTATTTGATCTACATACTGGATATGGATTAACTGCTGCATTTTCTGTTCTCTGATAGGAACTGGGGGAAGATAGGGATCCCCACTTTCAAAGTCGATAGCCTCTTGAGGGTTTTATGTTTTGGACTTTGGGTACTGGGAACTAACTATGCTTCTGATTAGAAAAATCAGTCATCAGAAACCACTTAGGACTCCACAGGGAGAGTCTTCCTACCCATAGTTTTTCGCCCGATGGTGACTTGTCAAAACAGAAATGTTATTTCTTTCAGAAGCAGAATTCCCCAAAAGTGAATAGCAACTAGACACCATGAACCAAGTTGGTAGTTGTTCTAAAATTTTGTTCCAGTCTGTACCAGCCTATCTGTTCATTCTCCTTCCCTCCCTCACCCTCCCAAGAGCACTCCACACTAGGAACTCTTTTATAAGGGCTTTCCACGTTCTATCCTTTTCCAATTGGCCAGTATTGTGCAAATCTCTATTGCAAGCTTTAGGTAATATATGGGTGAAGAGACTTCTTCAAAGTGTTTAGATAAAGCAGACAAACTCCAACAAAACTAGATAATAAGCTAGGCCAGAAGGTTTCCCCTGAAGGAATCTAATTAAGAACAAAGCAAATGTACGTTAACAATCTCATCCAGCTAGCCAGTTCACCTCTGAAAGCATTTTGTTGTAAATCTAAGAGAAGCGTCAATGTTAGGGCAAAGAGAGGAAACAGAAATAGAGAGAGCTAGGGAGGTTTCGGGGTTTGCTGCATTGGAACAACCATGGAGGGGACAGAAATTCAAAACCCTCCAAAACAAGCAGCATTTGAAGGCTCAGGAAGCTGAGCATGGCTCAGCTGACGGCAAGGGAGGGAACCTGGCCTTGCCACTTAAGGCTGAACTTTTTGGCAGAGTAAATGGCCAGCAATTAATCAAACAATTTTTGTTATGTGTTTTGTAAATGGAAACTGGGTCAGACTGACTTGCTGGTCTCTTGACAGGGGAAATGTTACCTAAAATTCATGTAAACAACTTCAGACCCAAGACAGGAAATGCCCTCTCATAACAAAAATAAAATCAAGCCCACCTTACAGTTCTGAGGAATGGCCGTGGCTGCTTTCTTCATTAAAGTTTAGTTTATTACACTGTTAAGATCATAGTACTTCATATAAGCGACCCAGGAAATGTGTGGAAATGTGCTTATTAAACCACTAAGCCACTCCTCTGACACGAAGTAGGTAGGGATTTTGGAAGGCCTTCTTATACTGGGTTGTAATCCCATCTCCACTGCCACCTGCTGCTCCTGACTCTTCCATGGAGAACAGGGCAAACCCTGCACTCCTTTCCCATGGCAATTAGAATGTGTTATTCTTCCAAGTCATCTCCTTTTGATTTCAAGCTTTACCCTTTACTATTTTCATAGGCCCCTTGTTCACATCATTCAGTTCCCATGTGTGGTTAGAAAATACAGCTCGCAGGAAGAGGAGCCAGCTTCAAAAGGGAGTTACCATAGGAGAAGATATATGGTACTTTGGGCTTTGCATTGCTTAGAAAATTGAAAGTATATACATCTTTATTTCAACTTTTTGAATGTGTAAAAGCTTTTACCTTGGCAATTTACAAAAAAGGATGGAGGCATGTACACACACACACACACACACACACACAAATGCACACACAACGGTTTAGCTTTAATTACGTATTAACATCCCCAGACAAAACACTTATTTCTGTACCTAAGTGCATTCTAGATGGAAGGAGCATGTAAATAGTTCTATTCAATATTATACTGAAGATTGCAGTCAGAGCAATTAGATCAGAACCCAGTCTAGAACAAAAGAGTAAAATGACCTGTCTTCAGATGATGTATCTAGTGTACAAAACACCCTAAAGTACCTATCAAAGGAGGCAGACTAGAATGAATAAACAAGTTTATGAATATATTAATTAATTATATTATTCAAGTCTATTACATTAACTAATATTAATATGATATGAATACAATATTAACATAATAAAATGTGTCTCTATAGATTAACAATGAAAAATGAAGAAAATTATTCTACTTATAATAGCATCAAGTGAGTAGAACTGATTGAACTAAAATTTGAAATTAGAAGTAAAAAACTTATACTCTGGCAATTAAAATTTACTAAAGAAATAAATTAAAAATACCTAAAATAAAGGATATCCAATATTCAAGTGTGATATAACTTTATATTATCAAAATGACAATACTCTTCAAATCAATCTGTAGATTTAAACTGATTTGCAAAGAAACTCCAACTGGCTTCTATTTTAAAGTTGGCATCAGGAGCCTAAGAAATTAAAGAGAACAAGAATAATCACAGATTTGAAAAATGAGAAAGGAGTTAGAGTGTCCACATTTTCTTATTATGAGACTTACGGTGGTGAAGGCAATATAGTATTGGATTAAGATATATATATATATATAAATTGAGAGTTCAGAAACTGTTGTATTTATTCATTTATTGTATGTACACGTGTGTGTGTGTGTGTGTGTTTGTGTGTGTGTGTGCACGCAAATGTGTGCAGATGCTTGCAGAGGCCAAAAGAGGCCGTTAGATCTCTTAGAAATGGATTTAAAGACACTTATAAGCCATGCTATGAGGGTGTTGGGAACCAAATCCAGTCACTTGCAAGGACAGTTATTGCTCTTAATCACTGAGACATCTCTCCAGCTCCAGTCACATTTATCAGTTGATTTTTTACAATAGTGCCAACATAATTGAACAGGGGAAGATAACCTTTAAAAAGTAGTGCTGAGATAACTAGATATTCACATGCATTTGAACTAACTTGGATCTGTAATTCACAGTATATATTTTAAAGAAAAAAATCTATAAATGGGAGTTAAAATTTAAAAATTTTTATAAGTAAGCATGTACATAAGTCTGTCATTTTGAATTAAATGACAATGGTTTCTTGAATATGGTAGCAAAAGCATAAGCAACAAGTGAAAATGTAGATAAATGGGGCTTTATCAAAAATTTGCAGGTCAAAAAGAACCATCAAGAAAGTGAAAATAAAATGGGTGTGGTAACTAACACTTTTAATAGACAGGAAGCTGAGGTAGGAGAACTGTGGTGATATTTAGGTTAGCCTGAACTACAGAGTACTGGGGCCTTATCATAAGTAAATAAATAAATGGAAAGAAAATATATGTTATATACCTGATAAGTGACTTGTTTCTAGATATTTCAAGAACATTTATGGCTCAAAAATAAAAAGGACAAAAAATTGAAAACATACAAATCTGAATATATATCTTCATATATATATATATATATATATATATATATATATATATATATATATCCCCAAAGATGTACAAATAGCCAATATAAGGAAATAAGTTAGCTGTCATTTTCATCAGGTAAGTGCAATTTAACCTATAATTACATATGACATTGTGGACACTAAAATAGTTATATGTAACAAGGAATAAGAAAAGACTATGGGAGAAAGAAGCAAGAGGGAGATAAGGAGAAAAGTGGATTAAATGAAAGTGGAATGGAGGAACAGAAAGAAGGAAAGAAAGGCACAGAGAGAGAGAGAAAGAGAGGGAGAGAACTAGAGAATGAAAGAAAGGTGACAGCTAATTTGTGTGTGTGAGAGAGAGAAAGAGAGAGAGAACCTAATCATGAGCCAAGGATGTTACTGTTCACCAGTCCTTTTCACTTCTGTATTAGATATGCAAGCTAATGCAATATGACAAGAAAAGCAAATAAATTTGGAGGGAAAGAAATAAAAGCCATTTCTGTTCACAAAAAATATTCATTATGTGAGTGTTTTATAGGAAATATGAAAGAATTTATTTAAAAAGGAAACAAGTTTGTTAACTAATAAACAGTTGTATTAAGGATATAAAGTAAATAAAAATTAATCACTTTCCTAAAAGCTTCCAGACCAAGTATTAACTGGAATTCAAAAATACAATTTCATTTATATTAGCATCAAGGTGAAATATGTAGTGCTAAATCTACAAAATATGCAGAAAATAGGTAAGGAAACCCACTAGCCTGACATGAGAAATCACAGGCTTACTAAATAATTGCAATATCTCACATTGGCACAGAAAGGCTTAATACCATCATGTTTTCAATTCTTTCTAATTTGAGCTATAGAGTCAATGTAATCCCAGGCAAATTCCCTGTGAGTTCTTTTGTGATTAATGACAAATTGATTCCAAAGCTACATGTAGAGGGGAAAGACACAAAATAGGAAACCCAATATTGAAGGAAACAAATTGACACAAGCTGACTTCAAGATCCACCATCATTTCAGTAATCAGAACAGAGTGGTGATGGCCAAAGATTAGGCATAGTTAGTACATGTCCCACAGGATGTGAAACCATCTCCCTTTCCCAGCATATTCATGCTGTATATAGTAAGTGCTGGTAACTCATTTAACAGCTGTGCCAAGGGCGAGATGAGTGCCATAGTATAACAGTTTCAGGTAATTCTTTTTTTTTTTTAAAAGATTTATTTATTTATTATGTATACAATGTTCTGTCTGCATGTATCCCTGCAGGCCAGAAGAGGGCCCCAGATCTCATTACAGATGGTTGTGAGCCACCATGTGGGTGCTGGGAATTGAACTCAGGACCTCTGGAAGAACAGCCAGTGCTCTTAACCTCTGAGCCATCTCTCCAGCCCCAGGTAATTCTTATGCACTAGCCTAATACTACATCATGATGCCTATGTCACTCACCCCACTCCATCTCATCACATACGCTGTATCACCTCCTATCACCAAAAGAAGGGTAAGCACAGTAAAGTGCAGTATCTTGGGGAAAAACACATTCACATATTTTATTATAGTAAAACATTACAATGGTTTTATTTTCTCCTTAGTAATTATTGGTGATAGTGTACCTTTCCTAATAAAACTTCATAATAAATCAAAACTTCATTATAAATCATTCTATGTGGTAGGTATTGGCAAAAACAAAACATACCTAGGATTCAGTGGGATCTGTGGTTTCTGGCACTTGCTGGATGGTGTTTTCGAGCCTGTTCCCTGAAGGTGGGAAGGGACAACTATGCAGCCAATTTTGAAGACGGTTTTGCAATTCTGAACAATACCAAATTGTTTATACCACATAATCCTACAATTGGCCTCCTTACTTTTGTCCCCAAAGAGTTATGTCACTTCACACAAACGCTGAACATGAATATTTATGACAGCTTTATTTATTACTGCCAAAACATATAAGCAACCAAGATGTCCTTAAGTAGGCTAATGAATAAATAAGCCGTGGTATATCCACATAGCAGAATATCATCGAACATTAAAAATAAATGAGTTTTCAAGCCCATTAAGGATGTGGTTGTCACTTAAATGTGTACCAGTAAGTAAAAGTTGCCAATCAAAAAGCTATATAGTGTATGAATCCAATTAGATGACACTCTGGAAAAGGTAAATCTATTGAGAGGGTAAAAATCTCAGTGATTGTCAGAAGGCAGAGCTCAGAAGAAGGTCAAGGCTGTGAATCCAGGCTGTATGATTCACTCATGGATACATGTCAACTTACACTTGACTAAATTTGTGAAATGTAGAAGACCAAGAGTACAGCCTAATGTGTACTTCCAGTGCCTGTAACGCCAAGATCCTTCCTCAGTTATAACAAATTAGGAGTGCTCTCACCCTCTGTGCCTTGCACTGTCCTGGAACTCTTTGGTCCCCAGCAGGAACAATTTCAGCAGACAGACCTGCTTGATGACAGACCTCCAAATTTGCAAGCTAAATAAACTTATTTTTTAAAGGTACTCAGCCAGTGGTATTCAATTATGGCAACAGAAAATAGTCTATTATGCCATCAGAGTCAGCAAGTACATTTCTATGTACACATGCAAGAGAAATGAATATGTATGTTCACACAAAAGCCTGTACATGGTACCATTCCAAAATAATTTTTTTCTAATGAATGGGTGCACAGAAGAACAAGAGCGTGTTAAATCCACACAGCTAAATGTTATTCAAGCATAAAAAGGCATACAGAAAGTAGCAGTGCATTCTTCAACATTGATGAAGCTAGAAAGCATGATGTTATACGAAAGAGACAACCACAAAGGACCATATAGGACATGATTCCATTATGTGAACTTTACAGAATGGGAAATTCTGTAGCATAAAATGTAGCTTATTGGGATTGGAAAAAAAATAAAGTTAGTACAGGCATGGGGAGTGACTACTCACAGGTATGGGGTGATTAATTGGGGGAGGTAAAAATGCTAAAATTGCATGGTTACAGAATTATACTAATGTATTAAAGTGCATGCTTTCTTTATGGTATATGAACTACTCCTGAAAACAACACAAACCAACAACTTAACAAAAGCCCTGTAAACAGAGGAGGAAGCATGCAGTTACCGTCAAGGACAACATTACTGAAAGACATCCCCGTTGTTCCTTTGCTGTTCAGTTGACCACAGGGACTGGGAATGCATGCCTGTGACTGGTGGTTATCCCCATGGTCTACTGGGGATAAAGGAGGATGCAGGATGGATGATGGAGAATGTCCTCAGAGGAAGAGCTTTCAGTAAATTTCTCAGAAAATCAGACTCACTCCCATCCTAGTTTGTTACTCTTCCAAATATGTAGCACGAATCTTAAAGGATCTTATTAATAAAAACAAACAAATACTGGACCCAGGTATTGGGGTGAATGCTGGAAGATCAGAGAAGCAGAACAAGCCACAGCTTCCTCGCCTCACAAATTCCTCAGCTGATCCTATTTGCTCAGACTGAAAGTCTCTGAGTCCTCATCCAAATGGATCTCAGCAGAACTGCTGCTAAAAGCCTGAAAGCTTAACCAGCTCTAGTTCCTAGTCCTCACACCTTATATACCTTTCTGCTTCCTGTCATCACTTCCTGGGATTAAAAGCATGTGCTATCATGCCTGGCTATTTCCAGTGAGACATTGAACTCACAGAGATCCAGATGGATCTCTGCCTTCGGAATGTTCAGATTAAAGGGGTATGTGCCACCATTTTCTGGCCTCTATGTCTATCTAGTGACTGTTCTGTTCTCTGACCCCAGATAAGTTTATTAGGGTGCCCAATATTTTGAGGAACAGAATATCACCACACAATATACTTTCCTTAGGGAATCAAGTGTCTTTAAAAGCCCATGTGCAGTTCAGAGTGTGCTTGGGCCTGTTGGTTGGAATTTCACAAGGAACTGTGGCAAATTCAAGTGCTATGAAGCCACAGGGTTGGCCAAGGCATTGTGCAGTATGTGGGCCTCTCAACCAGCACCTCAGGGGTAGATTCTACATGTTCCTGCCCAAGAATCTGTTGTTATTAGTATTATGGGGTCCCTCTCATGATTCCACAGCCTTCCAGGCAACTGGTACAACAGTAACAGTCTTTTCTGGGCAATTATCAGCAATTATGTCGTCAGAGGAAACAATACTAATGGGCAGGTTCACTTCTCAAATAGGAGAACTGAGCCTTGATGAAGTGCTAAAAGACACCCCACTAGGTAATCAGATGCTCCTGAGTCCTGATCCACCTCTTCAGGGCTCAAGAATAAATATCCCAGGCCCAGAGCCTGAGAGAGCAAAGGAGCTGCCTCTATGTTCAGTCAAGTGAGAAAATTCATGATGGCAGCAGGTAGCAAGGCCACTATGGCCAAACCACCTCTGCTCTAATTGTGGCCATTCCTTACTTGGAAATGCTAATTTTGAAGTTTTCAAGGAATTATTTTACGTAGTGTCAACAATACAGATAACCCTGTTGATCAGCTCTCTGTATTCCAGAAGAAAAACTGGCCAGTGTTCACTCTGGGGGCCTATTAGGCAAGGCCTTGATTGAATCACAGTGGCAGGTGCATAAGCGGATCCACCAGTGATAGCGACAAGCGGCCCTGGGGGTGAGGGACTCTGTAGCAGGGGCTCCTGCTTGGCCTTGCACAGTTTCTACTTTTCTCTGGAAAAAGTGCTGCCGGGGTGACTGCAGGGATGGTAGCATGGGGGCTGGGGATGGACCCTCCAAACCCCTGGCTTCTCCTCAGTCAGGAATGGCTGCCAAGCCACAGCTTCTGTCCCAAGGCCAAGAAGCAGAGCAGAGAGTGAGGCTAAATAGCTAACCTGGTGCTGTGTCTTCTCTCACAGGACTAGCCACCCAAATCTAATTTTCTGATGGCATTTTCTACCTGGCTGGAAGAATTGTTAGTAAAATGGACAGCAAAGGCCACAGATCCCTGCTTCACAGAAGAAGGGGTCAGAAAGAAAATTCTACATCTCATTCATATTTTATAGCACAGCATCTCTAAGAGAAAAGACTTGGCCCTCTCTTTGTTTTAATGTTAAAGGGGCAGAAAGGGGGGTAAGATTCTTCAAAAACACTTGTTCAAAGGGATGGACTCTGAGAATTCGAAGAGAGGGCAGTCACTCTGAAGATGCCAAATAAGCACCTGCCAGGATAAACAATGCTTAGAGTCAGGGTCACCTGTGGTAATCCCAGAAGTGCTTCTGAGTGATAAAGAGGAACTAAGGAAGTGATCCGCCACCTTTCAGAGGGCCTCAGGAAGAGAATGGGACCTTCAAGGTATGGAAGGTCACAAATCAGCCATAAGTAAACCAAATCACTACCCAACAAGCTCTTTCCCCGTATAGTTGCCAACTACTAAAGTACCAAGGTCTGGCCCTATTTAACTGTGCTTCTATGTAGAAGCAGAGCTCTCACCCACACAGGAGGCGACAGATAAGGGCTTTTCACAGCATTTGTCCCTATCTCAGGGAGTCCCACAAAGCAAATACTGGGCTTGGGTCCCTTGGCTCATTTACTCTGATTCTAGAAACGTATTACCTGATTAATCCACAGCTCAGCTCTGAGATGCTGGTGTTTGTATTCATATTATGCTATGTTCTTATAGTCTTTGTTCACTTACAAGAAAATGAAAGGGGACAAGTGATAAAGGCACAGCTGTAAGAAAGGAAAGGCTATATTCAGACAATATCACCTGATCATTTACAGGAATTCTCTTAACATCTACACACAAGGGATTTTTACTCCCATTCTATAGAATAAGTAAGTCAAGTCTCAAAAAGATCAGGTTTCGCTGCTGCAGGTCACACAGTTAGCAAGAGACAGAGTTAATTTGACTGTTAAAAAAACCAAACTAGTGTTCTTATCCTAATTCATATTGCAGTTGATGGATCTAATATAAAGAGAATGCATTAATTGATACACAAGAGTATCCAGCCATTCCCATAGGGAACACAGACATCAAATACAAATCAAATTCCTTTATTGACTTATAAAGACTTTAATTCGTATCTTTCGACCTCAGTAGGAAAAGAAAAGGCCCCAAGTCTTTCTTTGAAAATAAAGATTATAACCATAAGGCCTTGATTCAACAAGTACAGTTTTAGTGCCTACTATTTCCACAAAGAATGGAGAGTGAAAATTGGGTAGAAAATTTTGTGCTGGTTGGGCTTCTGGCTCGTATTTGTTCAGAAAGCAACCAACAGACAGACAGATAAATAGCCTTATGGTCACTCCTCCTCAGTGATGAATGTCTCCCCTGGGCTGATTTTCTTTGTTTGAACCTCCCATTTGTCTTACAACTATAGGGTAAAAACAGCTTGGTTTTAAATTTGCTCTAACGGGGAGATGTTTAAGAATTATTCTCGCTTTTCCATCTATTAGTAGCCTTCTCAGCAATTTATTTGCACAAACTAATAAATTATGCTTGAGGGAGCTGTGTTTCTGGAGAGATCATTCTTAGTTTGATGTCAGGACAAATGTCTAAACCTGGTTGCACTGTCTTCTGCCAATGGAGCTTCTAAATGAGTATCGCTGGATTAGGCTTACATTTAAAACATACTAATTTCCTCTTGCTACCCCAGGGCTCTATTATAATACATACGTCCTCCGCTTTTCCATGTAGTTTTTGCAGCCTTTGAGATGGCTTTTAAGTACCTCCGAATGGCGCACAACTTAGTTGGGTTTAGAAATACATATGTTTCTTCCCACTCCCTCTGGCTTTTTTGGCAGACCTTTAAATTTAGTCAACTTTGAGAGATTAGCTGAATTTTCCTGAGTTCTCTGGAAATGAATCAAAAAGCTTCCTCATCAGATCAGATTTTAAAGTCCAGACTTGAATTCTCTTGAACAGACATCTTCCCAGTGCTTGGCATTGTTAGGACCGCCTAGTTGTAGCATCCTGGTTTAGACCCCCTGGTCCCATGGTGCAAGTTTCTTTGAGACAAGCTGCAAGAAGCTATGCAGAAGATGGTTGCTTCAAAATGAAATGTAGCAAGCATCCTCTTTGGAAGAAAACATTAATTACGTTTTTGAAGGAGTTATAATTGGATTTTACTTCTCCTATTTTGGATAGCTATTCAAGCTATAGCACTAACATACTCCCAACATCTTTTATTCAGTCAGCTTGAGAAAGGGAAGAAAGATTTATTTGTAATTATCAGAAATAAACACAGTTCCTTCGAAGTAAACACAAAGGAACAGAACCTGGCTTGGATCCCACCTCGTTAAAGATGCAAATTAGGAACAGGCCATCAAAATGGGAGGTTTCACTAATCCTTTCCCAACAATGTACATCATTAAATTAGCCTCATACGATGGCATCCACTGTGTTGTATAACTTTGGATTAATACACGGTCCTCAGAGCAAAAGCATCTTCCTTTGGGTCTTCATGATTGCTCAAACTGGTATTTACTTTGAGCTATCAACATGGGGCATGTTCTGTTAATGCCTATTCCTACTTGCTGTCATTATACTGTCTGGCTATCCTATAGAGTTGTCCGTTCCTTGATCCTGATCCATCACATCAGCGCTTGCTCTCCAAACCTTCGGTCCTTTTCACATTATCACCATTAGGCTGCCCTGCAGGTGCAGGTCCAGAGGTCCCTGAAGCAGATGTGTGTGTATCATCATCTCTAACTCAGATTGTGTGACTTGTCTTTGGAGAACCTGCCAATCTCAAATAAAACACTGAAAAAGAAGACAGTGTTGTGCCTCCAAAAAATGAAGTTTTAACAATGTTTTTCTAGGTTTTCTTGGTTGAAACTGGCTGTATCGACAAATGCCTCACCATCTAGCCTCACCAAACCACTTCTTCAAGAGACAGCAAACTCCTCACTCCTCAGAAGCTAACTCTGATTGACCTCACTGCACACCTTTCCACTCCTCAGTTTCTTACTCCAAATGAAAAGTTGTTACATCTAATGCAAACACTTTTTATTTCTGAATTTCCTGCATTACTTTTCCCTGTTCCGATCCCTTCACCACTCAAAACACTTCAGAGGGTGTTCTTTCTAGTCCCACTCTCCAGCATTCCCAGCTGATTCCTGAACTGTCCATTTTCCTAGTTCCCAGGACTGTTAGAAAACTGGAGCTGTGTTACCATGCATTCTGTGCTGTCCATTAATGTTTAAAATGGTTTTGCCTGGGCACACCATCACAGGTCTCCTAGCAATACTTTTCTT
Source organism: Peromyscus nudipes (assembly GCA_902168325.1). NCBI lineage: Eukaryota > Metazoa > Chordata > Mammalia > Rodentia > Cricetidae > Peromyscus > Peromyscus nudipes. The sequence goes on along the minus strand of CABHPH010135793.1, from coordinate 36,524 downwards.
CCCACCAAAATTTCATTTTTATAGGGAAACTCCCCTCCTTGAAGGACACCAAAGTCAAATGGCTGTTGCGAAGAAAAGCAGAAAGGCATTGAGTTTGATGAGTGATATGTTAGAAAATAATAGCCATCTTGGACACCAGGGATAGTTTTTATGCTACTCCAGTGTTCTAAAACATTTTCAACTAGACGATGCATGTGTGTGCATATATGTATATATAAAGTGTACATTCATTGTACGGGACAATTGATTTCACTATGACATGCCCATACATGCATATAAAGCATATGAATACTTTACTCTTATTCATCTGTCATGCACATTACCCTGTCATATACTGTCCCCACTCCCTACTTCCACTGGTCCCCTTCCTCCTAGATCTTATATTTTAATGGGATCAATCACACAAATATTACAGCGTCTTTGGACAAAGTAGCATCAAATTCTATTTTAAATGGGAGTTGCTAGAAACATTGTCTGCACTTGATAGATGCTAAATAATAATAGGAAGGCTTACAATTCCCTTCATAAACTACTTTCTTGTTACACATGGATTGGTGTTAAGAATTTTTACACCTTGGCCGGGCGGTGGTGGCACACGCCTTTAATCCCAGCACTCGGGAGGCAGAGGCAGGAGGATCTCTGTGAGTTCAAGGCCAGTCTGGGCTACCAAGTGAGTTCCAGGAAAGGTGCAAAGCTACACAGAGAAACCCTGTCTCGAAAAACAAAAAAACAAAACAAACAAAAAAAAAGAATTTTTACACCTTGCCATGATACCAAATTTTCCTTGAATTAGCTTGATCACGCTAAGGCCAGTGTTGTGATGCTCAGCACCTTGTAGATTTGAATGCTCTATTCAAGGCTTGGACTTCTATAGCTCAATCCATAAAATACTATAAACTGCCTTACTTTAAGCTACATATATAAAGATATTTTATCCAACTGGATAGCAAGAAGTGTCATCACACTGATTTGTGACTCGAGATCCCTTATACAAATCCTATGTTCTTCTGCAAACTTAATATGCAGCATTTCCTCAGCAGATAAAACTATTCTTTTTATTTCTTTCTTTTCTAGTCTTTTCTTTTTAATCCTTCAAATACTCGGGGAATTAAAAGCAGAGCTCGTGTTTAAGTCAGAGTCTTCTATCTTAATCTCACCATTTTATGGCATATATCATAGTGCTGCCTTCTGAATGCAGCCTTGCTGGCTGGTACAAAATCAGCTTCCAAATTGAAGCACTAAGTACCAAGCGTGTAGAAAGTGATTTGGTTCTCGGAATACGGAGAGTCTAATTTGCATCAGTCACTTTAGTTTCTTCTACATGCAACCAAAAAGCAGCGTGCTGGACTCTTTTAGAGTTGAATGTTTGATATAAAACAGATATTCTACTAATTTGCTTTGCAAATTGAGCTCTCTGTGATTTGCTGTATAATGCACTCCAAGTGACTTTTAAAATCTAGGGATAACTTTTGGTACCATTTACACAGTCACTTACCCACATGGTTTTCACATTCCTATCTGGGAAATGGAAACTTTACGAAGATTCTTAGGAAGCATTGGGAAATGCTGCCTTTTACACATAAACCAAACATATTAATTAATGGCTTTGCTTTTAGGAATTATATTATTTTTCATTATTGTCAAAAATTAAACTTAAAAATTCATCTTGTATAGTTAAAAGATAATATAAGCTTTTGTTCCCAAGTAGAAACATCGTGGGATGAGCTCATGTGTCATCATCCAGACCATGACAGCAAATGGAAGAATGAGAAGAAAACCAAGAGCGCTGAACTGGCACTATTGTGTGTAGAACTCACTTTGAGGCCACTTGAGAACCTTGACATGACCTTGGGAAACCAAATGCTTTGAAGACAGACTCAGTTTTCCACTCTGAAGTTCAAGGTATTAAATACATTGACTGCCAATAGATTCCCAATCAGAATTTAGAATTTGCCATCCTCAACTCTCCTTAAGGAGAGACAAAAGAATGAGATCCTTGTTTTTGATGAATAAGTACTTTGCAATACATAAAAGTGGTCTACATTTTAGAAAAAAAAGAGCATATTATTCAATAGATTCAATATGTTTTTTAAGCTCTCTTTTGGTAAGGTTGCAAGGCAAAGTGTTTGTGAGATGGTGTGAGTGTGTGCCTTGAGCTCCAGAGCTGTCCCATGGATTATGCTGTAACAGATCATAAGTACCGAGGCTGCCATTTAAGTCCATAAAATGGGCCACAATTGTGTGGAATGCATTTCTAGGCTTATTTTCAGAATATACAAAGAAAACATTCAATAATGTCATTTAAGTTGTGAAGGGCAATTTGACCATTATGTCAGGATTTTCACAGTGTTCTCATTGATTGGGAATGACAAGTTTATGAGGAGCAAAGATCATTTGGATGACTGACAGTCCAAATTTTGCTCTTAACAGTAATGGTTTTGTTCTGAGGAACAGGGCAAAGACTCTTCACGTGTTGGTGAAATCGTGAGTGTCGAAGTCAAAGCAATCCCATTCCTAGCTAGGGGTGCTGGCAGAGAAAAATGCCTGCAGCCTCATCTGTTGGCTCAAAACTAAACCCAGTGTCAGAGGCAGCTCCGAAGAAAATTTGCTTAGCTCTATTTTTGACTGAATTGGTTCAATTTCAAAAAATGATATTTAACATCTCTGGAGGGCAGACAGGAGTTGTCAGGAGGCATGAAGCTAAGATGCACAGGATTCAAGAACACAGCTAGAAGTAGGAGCACTGGCCCTCCAACCCAGTCTGTCATTTATCTATGTGTGAGATCCCATGCAAGGTGCCAGGCCTTACAGAAAGTCCCATCTCAGACATACAAGCAGTCTGAGCAGATTCATTTTCTAATAAGTATGCCTTATACCTTTTTGATGAAGAAGTTAATGCAGGATTAATATTTGCCTAATATCTTAAGTAAGCATTTCTAGGACAAAAAATTTAAAAAAAATAAACATTGGAGTGGTCACATTTGAACCTGAGAGAACATGACTTTTCTTGCAGCAGAAGCAGCATTCAGTTAGTTTCCTGCAGCAGAGGCAAACTGCACCACACTGGCCTAAGCCTCAGAATATTCAAGGTGTGATTTGAGATCTCACTTGGACCAGGTTCTCTATGCTTCATCTTAGCCAGAAGGCTGAGAAGCAATAGATGAGGTTCTCAAATTTCAAACTGTCACAGGATCCTCCAGGAACTGTCACATCAAGATTTCTTGGTTCCACTCAGAGTTTCTGCACTGGCAGGAGTGGAGTGGTGTCAGTGGATATATGTGTCAAATATTCTCCTGAGGAACCCTAATGTAGATGGAACAGTGGGAACGTGTTGAGGACCACAAGCTTGGATGATGCATTGGTATGCCCCAACATCTATTAGTATAGTCACTTACCAGTGGGATGTTAAAAGGAACTCATAGAGCAGTCAATATATGAAGTGATTAGCTTACTCTTGCTCTCTGAGTAAGTGCTAAAGGGACAGAGAAACTGAATGGCTGGTGTATCAAATCCTTCCTTTGTTTCCTATCACAGGTTATGCAAACATCTATTCAATATTATGTGTGCATAATGTAACTGTCTCTGTTTACATGTGTGTTTATGTGCATAATGCATAGTACTGAGTACTGGGTTAGAGTATAAAGGAAGAGAGTCTAAAGCTATGACATTAGAGTGAATATGTCAAGATTCACCCTACAGAATTCTAGAACATGTTGTAAATTTTAGCTTAAACATATCACAAGGGATTATAAGCCCTCCATATAGAGAAGTGCATTTGTATGAGGATGACATGCAAATATCATCACTCAACCTTCCGGCTCCATTGATTATCTTATCAGAGCACTAAAAATATCTAGCTTCCACATTGGAAGAGATGCTTCTATACTCATTAATGCCTTTAGCCTCAGAGTCCTAGAAAGGTGGGGATATCCCACTAGTATATGAAGAAACTAGGGCTGATGAGATGCCTCAGTTGGTAGGTGATGTGCAGAATAAACAGGAGGATCTGGATTCTACTACCAGTACTTGTCTTAAAAAGAAGCCAGCTATGGTGGCAAGCAGGCTTGTGACCCCAGTGCTGTGGAGATGGAGACAGGAGGCTCTCCACACTTGCTGACCAGACTAGCTGAATCAACAAAGTCTAGATTCAGTGAGAGACCCTGTCTCAAAAAATAAGGTGAAAAATAATTAAGACAGACAAATAGCCGGGCGTTGGTGGCGCACGCCTTTAATCCCAGCACTCGGGAGGCAGAGCCAGGCGGATCTCTGTAAGTTCGGGGCCAGCCTGGGCTACCAAGTGAGCTCCAGGAAAGGCGCAAAGCTACACAGAGAAACCCTGTCTCAAAAAACCAAAAAAAAAAAAAAAAAGACAGACAAATAACATTAAACTCAGGTCTCCATGGGCATGTATACACATGGGTGTGTACACGTCTATACACACAAGTGTACACACAAAACACTTACACAAACATACAAAGCCTATCAGGGAACTGAATCAAAAATTACGTCTTCTTCACTCTTAGATAATTTGTATAAGAGATATGTATATAATGTATGCATATATAACATGTATAATTTGCATATATTATCTGCAAGAGAAAAATAATTGCATATGTGAATTTTGAATGAGCTAGCATGTACTCAATAAGGAAAGAAAGTCCATGCATGGCTCATGCCTTCAGATCTTACCCCACTATGGCTGTTCCCTGGCCAAACTTGCTAGGGGCTCACTAGACCACTTTAAAACTACGTTACAGTCTTAGTAGAAAATCAATGGTCTGAGTCAGTGGGATAACTCAGTGAATAAAGGTACTTGCTGCCAAACCTGACTGCATGAATTTGATCCCAAGCAGCCACCAGGTGGAAGAAAACCAACTCCTTCAAGTTGTGCTCTGAACTCCACACTCATGCTGTGTCATGTGTACACACAAGCACACACATGCACACATCCACAGACATGTTAACAGTTGCAAAAGAAAAAGAAAAATTGCAGCCTGTTTCTCCTTATTGGGTTGTCCAAATCCTTATATCTATGCCTGTATCAGTTCTCCTAGCAGTTAATCCCATTTCCTTCCCATAGGGTGGCGTCTAGCATATGACAGAGCTACATAGCATCTTTCAGATGCAAGATAGTACCCTTGATTGTTGGCTATACATCCACAGATAGCACCTGGTGTACTTCCACAGGGAGTTCCAAGCATTTTCTACCACCAGCTCATCGTTTTTCATCCTGTTAGCAAACTCCATGCTGTTAAAGAGAGAAGAGGGCTGTGACCATCCAGTGTCATTACCAAGTCTGATGAACATCTGATTATTCTCATAATGTAAATGTTCATCTATTCAGCATGAGGAGGAAACAACATTTGGAACCCAAGACTCCTTTTTTCTTCTAGAAATCTATTTTTGTCCTTGTGACCAGCGTAGGGTGCTATTTTACTGAGTGGACTGGGGAATCCAAGCTGCAAGTTGACAGTATTGACAGATGCGAGGGTGTTGATTAAGGGACATGATATGGCAAAATACCCTCCTGGCTGCAACCTAGTGTTTGCAGAATCATAAACTTGCGGAACACGTGCTTCAATCAGCTGGCTGTGTAAGAATTCAATCAGCGTTAATCTAACACAATGCAGCACCTGCTCCCCAACTGATTTCTAGTGTTCTTCAATCAAAAGCAGCAGAAGAAAAGCATCATTTATTGCAAGCAATGTTAGCAGACCTGAAAATTCAAGAACCTGAGATTCAATAGGGAGATCAGGTTTGACCAGCTCCTCATTCTCCTCTTGGGGATGCTACGAAAGAGTAAGCTGTTGTTCATGAAGGAAAGAGGGAAAGGTGGGAGATGTCCAGCTCTCAGTTTACTCCATATAAAATGAGCTCTGCAATTAGCTGCTGCTAATTAACACTCATTGTCAGGCAGCTCGTGCATCTATAGGATCAGGCGTCCTGTGGGGCTTGTCAGTTTCTCCTTTAGTGCCAGAGTGGAGCAGGGGGCAGAGATGACGCTGGTGAGCTGTATTAAACACAACCCAAACGTCCTGCTCTCTACTCCATCTTAGACTCCAAGCCAGCAGGCCACTTTGCTGGAAAGTTAACAATGAAACCATCTGGTAGAAAATGAGTAGATCTCCCAAGAGAGGCACTTGTACCACAGTGGGAAAGAAACAACGCCCTTGCTCAGTGTCCTGCTTCTGGAGGCAGAGACCAATAAGCCTTCCTCACAACTTCATCCCAGTCTGGGAGGATGGTCGGGGCCTACCTCTAAACAGGAGTTCCATCAGCATCTGCAGTGTCAATAATTAAACAAAGCAGCCACCACCAGCAACTATGTGCTAAATACCTCTCAGCACTCAAGTACATGCCAAATACATAAAACTAGACAATTCCCACCAACCACTCAGTTGAAATTGACCACAGAAACATAACCTTTTCCACTGACTTTAAAAATCCTCCCCAAATGTAATAATTTTTAAAATTTCCTAAGGCAGACGCTTATTAAAAATGCAAATCATGCTTGGTAATTCAAGTGCTTAACTTTATTGTACAACACACAGTATTTGACTTAAGGTAGAAAATCTGTGGCTAACAAGTAATGGAGAGTCTGGTATCATTGGAGAATATGTCTCTGCTTTGGCTCTGTGCCCAGGAGGATTATTTGATACCAGGTTGAATTCTCCACCAATTATCTTCAAAACAGCTGGACTACTGGATAAACTCTATCTCAATGCACAGCACAAGAGCAAATAAGAATAATTAAACTTTGATTTCCGACTAGACTCACAAGTGAAAGAAGTGGGAAGACTGTTGAAAAGGGGTTAAGGAAGACAGCCTCAAAGTTATAAAAGCCACTATTTACACCAAAAAATTGATTTATTACTACCAGAATAATTTAATAAATTTCTACCTGTGCTTCAATATTTAGTCTGCTTTGGGAATTAAATAATTAATGCCATTGGGGTCCTAAATATTTGTTTTAATTATGAAAAAACTGCGATTTGATTTCATCAGAAATATATTGTTAACAGAAATAGCACCCAAACATCCTGTAGGCAAAACTAATAACACCCTCCAGTTGTGAAATATGTGTAAGAAGAAAACTTCAGCTGAGGGATGCTGAAGCCCTACTTGACGGGAAATGTTATGAAGGATTCATGCCAAATGAGAAATCTGTAAATTACCTAGGTAAGCAATCAGCTCCAGATTATAATTGCCAATTTGAGAAAATTTCACCAACAATTAAGCAAAATCAAATAACCTATTTGAGGAAATAGAGTGGTGACAGGCTACCACCTTTCCCTTCTTGTGAAGGTTTACTATAATTTGTTTTTATTTTCCTTTAGAAATTGAAATTTCATTCTGTATTTTGGGGCTATAAATAATAAGCAGCCACCATGGAGAGAGTAGGCACCTCTGAACAGTTGTCTCTCCGTGATTTGGTTTCAGATTGAAAATAAGAATGGCTGGAAATGGCCACGACCCAGTAATAAGAATCTTCAACTCAAACTACAGAATGCACACAATTCATTATTTCAGTTGATCATGCCAGATTAGGTCCAGAAATTAGAATACAAAGCAAACTCCCTGCAGGAGGGCTGAGAGAAGGCCAGTTGGATTTTTCCTTCTAGAACTCCTGACAAACAGGCCGTATATTAGCTAAGAAACTTAGTAATGACGTTTCTGCTTTTGGGGAGCCGAGATTTCTTAGCCTATAGGATGACTTTCCTCCCATGCCTGAAAATCACCGTCTTCTTCTCTAAATACCAATATTTTCGTGCTTAGTAAGTGCCAGGTATTGTGCAGCACATAAACACGAGCTTTCTTCGATTTTCTTGCAATGGGAGTTGATCATAGGACTTAGCTCTGTGTAATGAGAAGTAGGTAGACATCTGTCAGAGAATTCTGGGAGTTTCACAGACACAGACACTGCTGTTGCCACTTCCCTTCCTTAATTTGGTCTGAGCCTCTAGTGAAGAAGCAGAGTTGAATTTGGAGTTACCTTGTGACAACAAAATGACAAACCTATGATAAAAGCCACCGACTATAAGTGGCACAGAGAAAGGAAAGACAATGCTTGTGATGTCCATGGCACAAGTAAATCTGGGCCGAACTCTGCAATCTGAATCTTCAGACACCTTGGATGAGAAAAGCCATCTCCTTTTGGTTTTACCAGAGTGTCTTTTATTTGTCTCTTGTAACCAAATAAACCTCAATTGATACCATTTTCCTATGCTCCCATGACACTTTAGGATTATAGGCACACACAAAAACTACAGTAAAATGTGATAAATCTTATTGAAGATATAGGAATGGAAAGAGAGGGAAGGGAGGGGGAAAGAGAGACCTCAAAATGGTCTCCCAGGATTCCAATATTTTAATACTTCAGTCTGTGGCCTGTCTTGGGTATTAAGGTCAAATAAATATTCATATAATATAATATAATATAATATAATATAATATAATATAATATAATATAATATAATATAATATAATAAATATAATATAATATAATATAATATAATATAATACAATACAATACAATACAATATAATATAATATAATATAATATAATATAATGCTTAATCATTAAAAAAGAGTACTCTTGTTAATGTGTAGAGGAAAATGTCCTCATTCATTTTCTGTTGCTGAACAAGGATAGTGGAGACTACACAACTAATAAGGAAATGCAATTTAATTTGGCTCACAGTTTGGGAAGTTCATAACCATGAGGTCAGCAACTGCAGAGTGGAAAGGGGTGTGCAGAAAAGGGCTCATGTAGTGAAGGAAGCCATAGGAAGGCTCCTGGATCACACTATCCCAACACACTCTCCTGGCTGACCACTCTCATGGGAGCAACCATAACTCCTCTATAAATGTGAATCCCCTATTGACCAAATTACCTCTGGAAGGTCCCATCTCCTGCTAAAACTATTACATTTGCAATTAGGTTTCAACATAATTTTTTGTGGAGAAAAAACAACTCAAAGCATAATAGGGAGTAAATATATAATGTATTCCAGGCTTAAAAAAATGGAAGGAAGGAAGGAAGGAGGGAGGGAAAGAAGGAAGGAAGGAAGGGAAAGGGGGGAGGGAAGGAGGGGGGGAAAAGGGAAGGAGAAGGGGAGGGAAGGGAAGGGAAGGGAGAGGAAGGGAAGGGAAGGGAAGGGAAGGGAAGGGAAGAAGTAAATGAAAAGCAGAAAGACAAAAGCATGAATAGTATGAAAAGGGACATGAAATTCGAAGTGGGCAATGGAGCAGCATATGAGGGGGTTTAATACTCCAGGAGTCTATACAACTCATTCAGAAGGATGTCTTATTTGAAGGAGATAGATGCTGAGAGCTTTCCTGAAGGCGCTGAATAGCTTCATTAGTCTAAGTTAGGCTTAGCTGACACGTGGAAAGTGCAGTTGGTAGATCTGAATGCACACTTAATGACACATAGGATGAGCAAAATCTACTTCTCAAACAAACCAGGAGACCTTGAATCAGGACATATCACCCAGTACATTTATCAGTCTTTCTCCTTCCTAAAATGATAATACAGTGAGGTATGTGTTGGGATTAAAAGGCACAGTCACAGAACACCAATGAGCACTGGAGATGGAAATTTGGTAGACTGGGCATTCAGTAAAATTTGTGCAACTATGGAAAAAGAAGCGGCCACATCCCAAGAGAAAATTCCACCATGTCTGTGAGCTTGCCAAACAGAGTCCCAGGGCAGTTTGCACGGAAGCCAGAGCCATGGAGGAAAGGAATAGGGAATGGAGCTGAAGCTAGAGCAGGAAAGGGCATGTGGACCCACAAATCAAGTGTTCCCCATGCCTTGTTTGATTTTTTGGGCATGCAGAGCACTGTCAGTCAATATTAATCCAACAAATGAGAAAATTTTAAATAATCCCCTTTTAAAGTTAAATATGCCACCAGGAAGGGGCTCTTGCATTTGGAAATATGCAACCCTGAAGTCAGTTCTTTGTCTTTTATATCAAATGTGCCACCCCTACCAGTAAGCCTGATCATCTGCAACTTGTGGACACCTTGGTGTCGTGGGAGAGGTCCACTGGACAGAGTTCACATCAACAGTAGCAGAGAAAACCCACAGTAAAATTTTAGTACAGTCCTTTACTATGTGTAAGTAACAATTACACAAAGATAGCAATTGTTTTATGTGTATATGTGGGGTATGGGAGTGTATCCTTGTGTAGTGCGTGTACATGAGTGTTCACATGCCTGCACTCATGTACAGATATGCAGAAGACAAAGTAGGATGTCATGTGTCTTCCTTTATTACTATCTACATTATTGCCTTGAGACAGGGTCTCTTCCTGAACCTGAAGCTTACTGTAGGGACAGGCTGGGTAGCCAATGATCTCTCAGGGTCTGCCTTTCCAAACTACTAATATTGATGTTACAGGCAGAAGTAGCCATCCTGAAAAGCCAGTAATATTTTCAAAGACCAAAATGAAAAAAAAAATAGAACTTGCTTTAGAAAAAACAATGGGAGGGTATTTTCTCTGTTAATCATCCCTGACTTTTACTGTCAGAAATTTAAGACAATAAAACATAAATAAAATAGAAGTAAGATAATGTGAAAACATCATCACTGCAGAAAATAGTAAGTCTACATAACTAAAACTATTATGGAATTATTTTAAAAAATTAATGGAGACAGTAAAGTACAGGAACTCTCAAAATCAGAGTGTAAAGATAATAATTGATGTTCGAGGAAGCAGTTGTTAAAGGTGAGTTACTATAGAGCTACATTATCTAGCTTAGAACACTACAGTTGCCTCATAGCTTACTATTACTCTCAGGTGCCTTAATTGTATTATGTGTGAAAACAGACTAATATTAGTGCCCCCTTCGTGGGATTTCTCTAAAGATAAACGAATTATTGTAAGCATGGGGCTGGAACACATCCTTGCTCTATAATCTATGCTGCCTTTGTATATGCAGACAAACCCAATTCTAGACGGCCAATCTTTCCTCATAGATGTTAAAGGATGAGACTGAAGAACATGTAAAACACCACTGGAAAAATGCTAAAGGAAAATCTAAATGATCTTTATCAATTGAGTACCAAGGGAAATGAACTGAGTGCAGTTGTGGTTTAGTTAGGGTTTCTATTGCTGTGAAGAGACACCGGGACCATAGCAACTCTTATAAAGGAAACCATTTGATTGGGGTCGCCTGCATTATCATCATGATGGGGAGCATGTTGGCATGCAGGCAGACATGGTGCTGGCTACATCTTGATCAGAGGGCAACAGGAAATGGTCTCAGACACTGCATGGTATCTTGAGCATAGGAAACCTCAAAGCCTCCCCCTACAACAACACCCTTCCTCCAAAAAAGCCACACCTCTTAATAGTGTCACTCCCTATGAGCTTATGGGGACCAATTACATTCAAACTATCACCAAGTGAATATGAAAATCCAAATTCTAAGATGGATTCTAAAAGGAAACCTATGCTCATGCTCACATGCATTTGGCTTTATGGGTATGTTCATAAAAAATGAAAGTAATATATTTTTTCAAATTGCTTTTATTGTAGTATATAAGTTTTTGTGTTATATGCCTTTTGTTGGTTATTTCGAGGATTTAAACATATTCATACTTATGAATCTTCCAGCTCACATTTGGACAGTGTATGTATATTTTATATATCTTGCACTATATTCCTTTACTCTTCCTTAATTAAGTCTGTGCCCATGTTGTCATAATGCCCACTTAAAGTTTTAGTCTGTTGGACATACCTTGACTCTTTATCTGTATGATACAAAATTTCTACATATTTGTGAATTTTAAAATTCTATCTATTATTTTAGTGATCAGAAAAGTTCATGTTATTTTGATCCTGTTAAATTTGTTGTTTTATAAGGCTAACAGGTTAATTATCCTGGATAATCTCTGGGGGACCATCAAGAAATAAAAAAGACTTGTGTATTCTGTGTGTTGAAATGATCTTCACTTGATCTATAGTGTTTCCTTATTGAAACTCTGACTGAATTTCTGTTTTAAATGGCACATTGAAGCTCTTTACAATTATTGTAGTGATAGTTAATATTTGATTAATATATTTGTGTTGTTAAGTGTTGGGTGTACACATTCACAATTGCTGTATTGATGAACTGACCTCCTTATTAGTAGATTATGATCCTTGTTGCCTTTTGAGTCAGTTCTTGTTTTAATTAAAATTCATTTTATTTGGTAAAAGTATGACCCCATTTTTCCCTTTTGGCTACCTTTGCAAAAAATGCATTTTTGCCTGTCTCCACTTTGAGTTTATGTATCACATTACATCTGACATAGCTTTCTTGTGGGTAGCATTCAGCTGGTTCATTTTGTTATTTTTGCTGTTTAGCTATCAGCCATTCCATGGTTTTTAATTGATGGATTTAATAATCATTTCATACTAGATTGAACTGTTCATCATTTCTTACTAACATTTTAATTGTTTTTTGACTGATTTATTCTCACCTATGATTTTTTTCTTGAGACAGGGTTTCTCTGTGCAGTTTTGGTGCCTGTCCTGGATCTCACTCTGTAGACCAGGCTGGCCTCGAACTCACAGAGATCCACCTGGCTCTGCCTCCCCAGTGCGGAGATTAAAGGTGTGCCTTAATTAGATTAATTAAGATTAAGGTATACCTTAATTAGATTAAGGTATACCTTAAATTCTGATAATTATAACATTCTATTTTAAGTTGACAACACCTTCAGTTTCGCAAAATATATACAAAACATGTAATAACATGATAATATATGTTAACATCTATATACCTATATATTTTGCATGTAATTGTTTATTCATCAACATATATCTATAACTATTTTTAATATTTAGAATGTTATATTAGAGCTAAAAGTGACTTACATGCTATTTTAAAAGTATTGCAGCATTTGGAATTTGTCTAAATTAATATCAAGTAGAGTTTTATACACATTTATTAGAATTCTTATATATTTTTTAGCCTGAAATTTCTTTGGCATTTCTTTATGGAAAGTCTATTGACAATATAATTCCTTTCATTTTTATTTTTTTCTTGGAAATCCTTTACCTCTCCTTCTTCCTTAAGGGACTGTTTGCTAGATATAATCTTCTTAATCCACAAGTTTACTCTTATAGCAATTTCAAAAATGTCATTACACTATTTCATGATGTTAAATATCAATTTCTACTCCTAATCTTATAGAGAAGGCAGTTTCTTTGTATGTGATCAGCTGCTTTTTTCTTGCTGTTTTCAAAATTCTATTTTGAAATTCAAAATTTTGGCCTTTGATTAGAGAATCTGACTATTATTTGTCTTAATGAAGTGTGTTTGTGGTTATTAAAGGTTTTTTCCTTTGTTGATGTAGATATTCACTCCCATCTCCAGAGTGCTTTTGCCCTCATGTTTTGACTTCAAATGTATTTTCTTCTCATTTCTCTTTCTTTGCTCCTTCTGGAATACCTACAAGTCAGATACAGACCACTCTCAGCTCACAGAGGCTTAACTTAACATTTTATTTTAGGACAATGTAAAGTATGTATCCAGCAGGAACGTTATGGTTGATTTTTTAAAATAGAATATCTTATATTTATTCTTTGACAATTTATGCACATAAACAAAGCATCTGGGTCATATGGACTCCCAACTCCCCCTTCTAGTCCCTCCTAGGAACTTTCAACTTAATTATGATGTTTTGTTGGGCCATTCATAAGCAGTGTGATATTCATAGCTAGTATTCTATAGTGCTGGGCAGTAGCAGCCATCCACAGCTCCCATCAGCCACATAGGCATATGAGTGATGATCTAAAATTCCACACTGTACTGTGTTCCGTTACTAAGCTGTGGTGCTCAATAGGCTACATATATCAGGCTCATTTTTGACTCGTGATATTTTCAAACCTTGATGATGGGGTTTTAGGGACATGTTTTCTTTATAAATCAAAGAGAACCTGTATGGTTTGATTGCTGGTCTAATAAATACTCTAGGCCTCTTCACTGTTTCATTCCTTTCTTTTACTTCATGTAACTGAACAATTTCAAATGATCTGCTTCTAAGATTACTGATTCTGTACTCTGCTTGTATGTATTTGTGCAAACACTCATAATGATATATTTTTAATTTCAGTCATTGCATTCCAAACATCCAGAATGCTTATTCAGTTGTTTTTATATAACTTCTATACTTTGGTTGAATTTGTTGTTTTGTTCATGTACTGTTTTTGACTCTATTCAGATGTCTATCTGTGTTCTTTACAGTATACTGAACTTCTTTAAAATAATTATGTGGAGTTCATTCCCAAGTAGCTTACAGGTTTCCATTTTTCAGAGTCAGTTGCTGGTACAATGTTTTTTGCTTTGATGGTGTCACATTCCCTTGTGGCTTTGCATTGATGCCTGTAGATTAGATAAATTAGTCTCCCCTTCCAATGATGCCAATCAGTCTTTAAGAGAAAACTCCTTTATTAGTTCACCTGTACAGAGATCCTTGTAGGTTAACTTCAGGCTCTGCAGATCAGCTTGATGCTGGAGATCTCACGGGACATGCTTTGATTCCTCTACCCATAAGCATATGAATCTAACATATGAGTCTGAATATATATATAAACCTGGAACCTGGGTCTTCTGAGACATCTCTTGAACACTTGTTAACTATGGTGAGCCTAGAGCTTGAGTCCAACATGGATCCAGAGAGGCTAACCTGATACTGTTGTATTCTCAGCCTGAGGGTATGATAGAGACAGATAACAAGGCAGGCCTGGCACCTAGATCTGCAGAGATGGGAATAACCCTAATTCATTTTAGTGTTGTCATTCACTGGAATGAATGTACTTGGTGTGGAGACTATGATGGCAATGTGGCACCTGAATCTTAAGGGGTGATCTTGGATAGTGGGTTTATATGAAGCACCCAGGATTACAGATCTGTAGAGTCTGGAAACATATGGGCTGATGTAGTGTCAGCAAATCTTTTCTATTATGGGTTTATGGGGAATTTAAACTAAATTTCTATGTCAATAAAAGAGCCAAAACTTAAAGTGAAGAAGAAAAGACCTTTCAAAAGATGTATATTAAAAGACTCAAATTTCATTACAGGTATTCTGAACAAGCTGAGGATATACTGACCAAAAAAAAATTAAACTTAAAAAAAATAGTCTGCATTAAATAAGACTGTAGACAAGAGAGGTAACTGGGGATGAAAAGTAGGATGTAATCAAAACAGAGATATTGGAAATAGTCCTAACTAACAAGAGCACAGCAGCCTGGAATGCAATGAGGCCAGATGACTAGTGACTGCTCTCAAGATGTCTTTAATAAATTGACTCCAGCATTGAACCGAAAGACAAAAATAAATGCTATGGGGCTTCATATACCCCTTCCCCAAGCATTACAATCTACTTCTAATGCTATTGGCCACCCTCCAGAACTTAAGTGAAAAAACCCTGTTGCTGAAGACTCCACATATTTATGACATAGAATATGGAGAAATCTAGCTGTTCTTCTACTGGAAGCACCACCCTACTGGCTAGTGTCTATAATGCTGGAATATGTTATACATACTACTGGGGGAGAAAAGTGATCACCAATCTCACTCAGCTACAAACCCTGTGATCTACAATAAAAACCTGCCTGCAATATATGTCCACTATTGCAATAGTGGTATGAATGTTATTGGAGTTACCACTTTTTAATCAGATTTAAAGCTCACAAGATGAAACTCATACCTGACACTGTCAATAAAGCAAAGAATCTGAAATTAGGCAGGTCAAGAGATCTAGGTTAAAAACCTATTACTATTATTCAACTGAATGAACATAGTAATAAAATGATTTTTAGTGACATATATCTTTATCTATATATCAGGGCATCACTTACACCTCATCAGAGAACTTCTTGCAGTAGGTGGCAATCAACACAGAAATGTACAACTTATCAACATGTACAGAAAAAAAGACTTCGAATGCTCAGGCCTAAATGGGATGTCTATATCACACTTCTCTTAAGGGTCAGTGATGTATGTGGAAGAGAGAAGAGAAAGATTGTAAGAACCAGAGGTGGTAGATGACTTCAAGGAATTAGTTTTCCATACACAACAGGACAGATGTGCATAGCAACTCACAGTGGTTGTGACAGCATGCATCGGATGCATAAGCTCAAGCCAGGGGACATCCCAGTATGGAGGAGAAGTAAATGGGCACAAAATCCCTCCCATAGCCAAAAAGCTATTTGCAATTGATAGTTTCTGGGGGAAGGGGAAATCAGTTTTCTTCAACGGAGTTTCATTGGGTATATTAATCACAATATGGCAGAGGTCTCATGCTCAGAGTTAGCCAATCAACACAAACTAGCTGAATACTGTGTTTGTTTGTTTGTTTGTTTTTAAGAGAGAGAAAGAACATGAAGTTGGGTGGGTAGAGAGATGGAGATGAGTTAGGGGAGGGTAAAGAATATGACTAAAATGTATCATATGAAATTCTCAAAGAATAAATAAAATCATTGGTGGCCTTGGATTCACACATAAATGCTTAGCTGTGAGTTCATAGAGACTGTGATTATTCAGAGACAAAGGCTTTTTGTTTCTTTAAATTTTTTTTAGATTTATTTGTTTTATGTGTATGAAGGTTTTGCCTGCATGTATGTATGTACATCTGGTGTCCTCAAATGCCAGATGAGGGCTTTGGATACCCTCAGATTTGACTTACAGATAATTGCAAGGTATCATGTGGGTGTGGGAACCAAACCTAGGTTCTCTGAAATAGCAATTGCTCTTCACCTCTGAGCCATCTCTCCAGCCCTAAAAACAGCTTTTCACAAGCATCTCAACAAACGTTTCTTCATGCTAGGACCTCGGTGGCTCTAGGCACCTCAGAAGGAGAAATTGCAACTCCATCTCCAACCCTCCAAATTATCTTGAAGCCTCAGTTCTCAGATTTCCACACAATTATAAAATAAACATCTTATCCGATAGTATCTGAATAAAGTAATAATAATCAAATGACACAAGGCATTATGAATATGTTGAAGATACATGCATTTATTGTCTTAGGAAAAGCAAACAGAGTTGTTTAGAATCTAGGCACAAGCAGGCAAAATTAAGAAATTAAGGTCAAAGCAATGGAGCACACTGAAATGCAGAATAAATTCAAGCAATTAATGGAGTAGGAAAGAAGGATCCATTTGACCTGGATGGTAAGAACATTTCAATTCAAATGGCTGAGAGAGAGTTATACGGGGGCTATTGAGAAGCAAAGTTATTCCACAGAAAACACCATTTATAAAGCTCGGATGTAAGTTCTCTTTATTGACTTTAAACTTTTAGAATTAATGGAGAGACAAAGCACTAACATCAAATACAGTGACAAACAGAAGGTTAACTCAGCGGAAGCTAATGTTCAGCCAACAGAGCCAAGGAGGTAGAATGATAGAGGTGGGTGAAGCAACGGGTCACCTGTGCAGACCTCCATCATATAGGTGGTAGTAAACAGAACTGGCTGAAAACGAACTGTACAGAGCTAGAGCGTCTGCTTGCTTTAATTTGTGTATACATTAAATGGCTAAAACATAAAGGCAGTAAGTTGAGTGCCTTGTAAGTAATCTGCTACAGCTACTGTGGGTCATAATCTTTTTTGGGGGGGCATATCAGATATTTACATTGTAGTTCATAACAGTAACAAAATTACAGTTATGAAGTAGTAATGAGTTGATTTTATGGTTGAGGGTCCCCACAACATGAAAAACTGTATTAAAGGGTCACAGCATTGGGGGGTTGAGAACCAACATACTAGAGTCAGTCACTTTGACACCTTTCCAGACTGAGTGTCTTTCTTTACTCACAGCAGGAGTGGATGGGGAGATGGTGGCAGAGAAGAGTACCAGTTCCATCGCCCTTATTCCTGTTGGTCCCTCCCTACTTTCCAGAACTATTATGTTCATGAGACTGTTGCTTCCCCCCCTAGATGTTTAAAAGGAGGTTGCCTGAAGAAAAGTGGGGTAAGGGAATGATTATGAGGTAAAAGGCCATCGTCTACTTGAATATATTGACAAAATGCAGTGAAATTCTATTATGCAAGCCTGCCCCTTCCCCCTCCACCCACCCATAGGAGTCACCTTATATCTTTACATAGTTAACCACACCCTCTCTGAGTCCTATGAATACAGTGTATGGATTTGGGGTGTCTGAGTGTCTGACCCTACTAAACAGGCAATAGATACATGCAACTGAGCAAGTTCATCTAATTATGGGTTTATTTGTTTGAGTTGTACATGAATATACTGAATTACATTATCAGATCATATTCCTGTTTCTGATTTATTCCTTCTTTGTTCTTCAAGGCTTCATACATCTAAGCAATTAACCTCGCAAAGAGCTGGAGAACACGTAATTATCCTCATTTGTCTAAACGTCGCCAAGATGGCCGCCTTTCAATTAACCTTCTGGGGATGGAAGAAAGTTGGAGTGATATAGTGATCATTTTTAACCTTACTGTATGCTTTTTTAATGTAATTTAATTGAAATAGCCAGATGATGAAATAGTCAGACACTGTTTCCACAGGTAAAAGGATCGGGGGTTCTGAGGGAGATCTGACTGTAGAAAGTTGACAGAGCTAATGGAATAGAAGATGCTTTGTGAGGGAGTGAACTTGGGAGCAGCAATGTGTGGAACTGTAGCAGTGAGCCTCAGAAGCAAAGCCCAGTGGATTGAGATGGCAACAAGCACATATGTTCCAGCCTTTCATTTTCCCAACAGTCTGTAGGAGATCAAGGAATACATGAAATTGTTGATGTACACAGAAACACCAAGGAAGAAGAGAAAGCAAAACGATGCCATTTACTAACCAGGTTCTGCCATCATTCTGCTTGTCTGTTCGGGTCTGAGACCCCATATGACATACTCTAGTAACTTGTATTGAGTTGAATTTCTCCAGGACCCCCATCCTGACAAGAACAAAACTATACCACACTAATGAGGAATCCACGCACAGCTGTGACATTACATCATTCATGTAAAATAAAAAATGGCTCCATGACATTTGTCCCATGACCAATGGGAAGAACTGTTTCCTAAATTAAGTTCTTTTAATACACTGTCGCCATTAAACAGCACATGGTAAAATCTAGTCCTGTTCATAGACTGGTTGTGTGCCTCTTTCTATTCTAATGTGTACAAACAAACTGCACATAGTACTCTGCTCTGAGCAACTCCCTTTAAGAAAAATATTAATACATATATTTCTATTAACCTTATAATCAAGGAATTCATGAAAGAACCATACTAAGCTTTAAAACATTTGACTTGGGGTGGATATGACAGTTCTGTTCATACAGATAAAGGGCTGTCATACAAAAGAGAATGATTTTTTTCAGAGGAGATAAGTAAAATCACCAGGTAGAATTTCTGAGATGAAAGAAATTACAAGTTCATCTTTCACCAAAATCAACCACTGAAATGCACCATGATGGGCTGGATGTGCCTCACATTCTGCAACACTTTTATTTATCCTGTATTCATTCACACTAAAGAGTGGTGAATGGGGTCTATGCCAGAAACACTGGAAAATGGTTCCCACATTGTTGCACTAGACCAAAGAAGTCTTGATCCTTCTGACTCTGAAGTTATAAATCTACAGCTTATATGGTCCTCATTATCACCAAGCTAATGATTTCACCTGGACAAGTTAACACCCTTCTTCCCAGAAGGCGCCTTTTTATTCCCTTTGCAATCCCTCCAGTGCAAGGTGGTGTGTGTACCTTTTTAGATAGTGGCATTATGAACAAGGGGTAGAAACTCTCTTCCCTATGAGTAGGTATCTCTCTTAAGACACAGCTTGGGATGAAGCGTGGTCATCATTATTGCTTTATATTCAAGTCTGACCAAACTAAAGAACCTAAAATCAAGTTAAGTAGGCATACAGGTAAAACTCACCTGGATCTTCCTTAACCTGTGGGTGTTATTGGAGAAGTGATTTACTCAGACCCTGGCAAGGGAGAAATTAGAGAAGGTATATCTTTATCCTCTGTAAGCACTGAGAATTCATGAGTCAAAGGGTAGAATGAGTTGTTTAGCTTGAACTGTATAGGGGCCCCCAAGCAGTGGGATCGGAACCTGTCCCTAGTACATGAGCCAGCTTTTTGGAACCTAGTGCCTATGGTGAGACATTTTGTGTAGCCTTGGTGCAGGAAAGAGGGCTTGACCTGCCTCAACTGAATGTACCAGGCTCTGCTGGCTCCCCATGGGATACTGTAGCTGGAGAGTTTTCTCTCCGGGTCCCACCAAGCCCCGGCAGTCCGACAGCCCACTTATAAAATAAACACACAGACTCTTATATTATTTAAACTGTTTGGCCTAATGGCTCAGGCTTCTAACTATCTAGTTCTTACATCTTAAATTAATCCATTTCTATAAATCTATACCTTGCCACGTGGCTCGTGGCTTACCAGCATCTTCACATGCTGCTTGTCATGGCAACTGCTGACAGTGTCTCCCTCTGCCTTCCTGTTCTCTCAATTAACCTCTCTGTGAGTCCTGCCTATACTTCCTGCCTGGCTACTGGTCAATCAGTGTTTTATTTATTGACCAATCAGAGCAACACATTTGACATATAGACCATCCCACAGCAGGATACCTTGCCTTGAAGGAGGTGGGAATGTGGAGTGGGCTGGGGGGTGGGAGGAGGGAGGACAGGTGAATCTGTGGTTGGTATGTAAAATAAATAGAAAATCTCTTAATTAAAAAAATTATTTTAAAAAAAGGGTAGAATGAGGGGAAGACATGTCTCAGTCAATCAGAATAGGGAAATTTCAGATTGCTCTAAAAATTCCACAAAAGGAGCAATATGTTTTCTTTACCTATGCACTGTGCTAGCAAGATCAACAGGTATAAAAGGAGACAGATAAAGGCTAATTCTTTAAACAAATGCTTTTCTTTTATTAATTTTTAAAATTAGTATGCAAAGTGATGAATACCCTGTCTCAGCCCCTTCTCACACTTCCCTGGTGCCCTCTTGCTGCTTCCAAGTCTTCTTCCAAATCACCACTATTTTTGCTTTCATGTCACATGAATTCATCATCTTATCTTTTTTCCCTTCCTCTTCCCTTAAGATCTTTTATGCCCTTCTCATATTTCCCTTTCTACTGTTATGAGCAGCATATACCCCTGTGTGTGACACACACATACATTTAGGTACAGATTCCATAAGTGAGAGAAACATGTAGTATTTGCCTGTAATGTTTCATTTAATATATGTCTGATTTCATGTTAACATATTTAAGTGGAATGTCTAGCTTCATCGTTTCTTGATCAAGTGTCATGGGTCATACAGTCTTACTTGCCTTAAGAGAGGGAAGGCAAATATTTAATAAACTTATAATCTTCCTTACTTCAGAGTTCCCTTTTAGGGTAAGCATGATCTTATTTGCCTAACAGAATCAGGCCAGTATCCAGCATGGTTTATGATACAAAGGGAATCCAGTCAAGCAGGATTTTTTTTTTGTCATGTTCTTTAGAAAAAAAAAAAACTTTTTGTTTTGAACTTCTTTTAAACTTAGAGAAGCTATGCAATGATAATATAAAATATTCTTGTATAGTCTTGACATAACATTAAATAGCCATGGTCTAATAACCAAAAGCAATACATTAACATGGTAATTGCACCACTAACTAAACTGCAGACATCCTACAGATACCTTAGCTTTGGCATTCCTCCCCTGACATTGTATTTATCTGCCCTGTGTCCTAAGTCTTTTCAATCTGCAGGAGTGTCTTGGCCTTTGTTACACTTGATTTTGAAGTAACAGTCAGGTATTCTGTAGAAAGTCCTGGTCTGTTTATCTGATGTTTTCTCAGGATCAGACTCAGGAAGCACAGAGCAGAGCTGTTGTTCATCAAAGGAGACATGAGCCCACATAACACTGTGGTGTGCATGCAGTTCTCTTGGCTCCTATGACATCTTCCATGATTCTCCACTTTATAAAGCTATATATCTTTTCCTTTTCCATGCTCCATTCAACTGGTGAGAGTCACTATATCTAGTCTGACTATAAGGAAGATGAATTAAGTTCTTCCCAGAAGGACATCCAAGATTTTATGATCATTAAAAGCAATTCAATGGACTGAGGGTACAACTTGGTATTAAAAGATGTGCCTAGCATGTAAGAGACCTGGGGTTCAATCCTCAGAACCAAACAAAAAATTATTAACAAACATTGGGGAAAGACACTTTGAAGCTATGCAAATATTCTGTTTCATTAAATTTTGCCCACTAATTTGAGCATTTATCAGTGGTTCTTGCCTCAAGCTGCATTACTTTTAACACAAGTTCACTTTAATAAGATACATGGATACATTTAAATAAATTACCATATGATATTATCTCAATTAAGAAATGAATGTTTAGTGTTTACTAAATATCTGTAATATAGCCAGTAATCTCATAAACATTTCCTATTTATAATCGAAGGGCACATGAGTGTGGTAGTGAGTTTCCAACTCTGGTCTATACTGGTATCCACAAACTTTTTTGATAAAGATGTATTTAATGTAGAGTCTATTTTCAATGGGCTGTGGGTGTGAACTGAAATATGAAAGAAGTTTTCTATGATGAAGAACTTTCTTTTTCCCAGTTTCAGAAGAGACCAATGACAAAAGACAGCATGATACAGGATGCACGCAGTCATGTGTCACTCAATGATGAGGCAATGTCTTAAGAAACATGTCCTTACATGCAAACCCTGCAGTGTATAATTATTTTAACGAAGTGGTTCATCTTATCCACACCAAGACAACATGCTATTCCCATTGTCATTGGTGTGGCTTTCCCTTGAGTGTAACATGCTAATATGTTCGAGTCTGGTCAGACTACAGTTTAGGATTTATGAGTTTTATTTGGGCATAAACTTTCTATCTCACCAGTAAAATAATCGATAAGTAAATACCTATGTTATGGACAGTGAATATGACTTAGGTGATAAAGGGGCTAGTAATGTGAGCTCTTTCCTTGAGTGCTTGTATTCTGGTAAGAAAGGTAAAAGTGTCCTAGAACTCTTCGCCAGATGACAAATGTTGTTAGTAGTAACTCCATAAAGAATCAAAGACCTAAGAGAGTCAGATGAGCAGGTTTGGGGAAGGTTTTCTGAATAAAGCATGAGCTTTCCCTATAGTGGAATTTAGGGAAGAGACAGAATAAGGGGATAGAAGTGACTGAGTCACAGGCTCAAAGGTGACCGACCACAACTGCTCAGCACTCATGGCAGAGAGGGGGACAGAGGGATGACATCTGCCTGAAAGCCCAGAAATACAACTTATATTTGATATGTCAGAGGGGACATCACAGAGACAGTCTAAGACATGAAATGTTCCAGGATATGCAACCTATTCCTTATAGTCTTACCTCCTAACTAACCCTCAAAGGATTGTCTACAGAAGAGGAAACTCAATGAACATGGAGGCTAAACTAACATGAGGACTCAAAATGATCTCAGCAAAGGGAAAAAAAATGGGAAGAACCCAGCCAAAGGAGTGACATTAAATGGGAAGAGTATGAGCAAGCACTATTAAGGACAGATTAAACCACCTGAAACTTGCAGCGCTGGGGATTAACCCCTGCATGTGAGGGTTCAAACATTTTCTAAACCTTGGTGCAGACCTTGAAAGCATCTTACAGCAAGTTGCCAGACTTTGCTTCTGGTACTTGCCACTTAGACTAGTTCCCTTCTCTTGGAGGAAATCTACTCACAGAGAATGACTGTCTAGACAACAGGTTCTCAACCTGTGGGTCACAACCCCTTTGAAAACACAGATATTTAGACTATGATTCATAACAGTAGCACAATTGCATTTATGAAGCAACAACAAAAACAGTTTTATGGTTGGGGTCACCACAACGTATAAAACTGTATTAAAGGGTTGCCGCATTAGGAAGGTTGAGAACCACTGGGGTAGACTAACATAGCTGACAGTTGGTAGTCAGCACTTTGGAGGTTACATCCAACATATATCATTAAACCACATGCCTCCACTGTGTGTGTGTGTGTTTGTGTTTGTGCATGCATGGATGCATGTATACGTGTGTTATGCATGTATTTATGTCACCATGCATGCACTGCGTGAGTTTACAGAGATGTCCATTGTGTCTCTGTGATGTATACAGAAGTTGTATGTATATGCTATGTGTAAGTAGATAGGTATACATATGCCACACACATGTTCTGTATGTGTTCTCAAGCAAAACTATCTTCCCTTCCTTTTCTTCCTATCCTTTCATTATCTCATTTCCTCCTTAAAATAAATTGAACATGGACCTGCACATACATATTTTTTCAATAAGGAAGGGGAGGTTTCAAGGCTTACAAACTCACAAGCCTCAGAGATGTTACCAGGACATCAACACAGGTGCTAAACAACTACTGCGATAGAGGAAAGTCTTAAGTGGAGCATCTGCCTGCAAGATTTGCAGCCAGAGCCAGGGATGCAGTTATCATGAGTTGTTACCAATATTGGAGGGGGATGTTATAGTAATCCTATTGCATTTGAGTCACTGGTTTGCCTGCCAAAACCCATCACACAAGCTTCTCTAAGTAACTCTAGGAAAGCCATTGGTTGCCTTAAATGAAGTCCTTTCTTGGTCTGTGTTGCCATCTCTATTAGACGTAAGCAGATTTTTCTGTGAGTCCTCCCAGGAAAAGTAATGTAACACACACACACACACACACACACACACACACACACACACACACACAGTAGTTTAAAAAACAACAGCAACAACAACAACAAAGATGTACTTAACCAAATAACGAGACTGCCTTAAGTATGTATGGTCTCTTTCTGGCTCTCTGGTTGTTAGAGCCTATTTGAAAGAACTAGGTACTATATTATGTCCTGTGTACCTGCCCGTCATAATCTCTGCCTTGTGAAGGCCAGTGTCCCTTGGGGAGTGTCAGGAAGCCATTCCTGGAGAGGAAGGAAGGATTGTGAGCATAGCTATATCACACAAGAATGTACCGAGGGAAACGAGACTGGATGTTGTTTGCAATTGATTTCATCCAGGAAAACGAGAGGAGGGATGTAATTAGCAGAACTGCAGGATTCTCAGGACTGCAGACTGCTTTCCTGGAACCCATAAAATGCTCCACAGGTGCCCCACCTTCCCCCACATTCCTCCTCCCCAACAAGTGGTTAGACAGAGCTCCCTTCTCTGTGCAGAAGAAGGAAGGTCATCACTTAATGCAACTCCCACTCCAAGGAAGAGTTGTTGCACTGAAATTGTCTATTTATTTTAATAAAAGAAAGGTTTGGTTGTGAAAGTGTCTGCCACTGGGCACATTCTTTCTCTCTTTTAAGCTCTAGCATCTAATAAATATGTATCATTTCTAACAGAACATACTGGGTCAAACTCCCACCCCAAGAACACAGGATTAGGAAGACACCACAGCAGCTGCTGTAGCCAGCTCCTCCGCAGCATGTCAATAAAACTCTGAGGTTCATCACATTTCATTCGCTGACAAGCGTGGCCTTCCAATTCATCTCCCAGCTCCCGTTTCCTGCTCAGCATGAAATCGGACCCACTGAAAAGCAATTTTAGTCCCTGCTTCTTGCAGGGTTTCCAGTTTTGATGTGGAGCGTAGGCCCTGGGAACTGGAGGCTAGGAAAGGAGAAGAGAATACATGCAGTTCACTAAGAAAAAAAAAATTAAAAGGTTATAAGATGAATTTAAAATCCCAATGGCCCAAATAGGCTGAAAACACCTTCTCTTCACTCTGATGTGGGCGAGGCCATTTCCCTGTAGCACTATACAGCATTAAACGGCTGTCACCGCCCAGGCCTAGACACCCCCAGCCTGTCCTCCTGTTAAAAGAAAAGGGCATGTCTTTCCCACTCGCTCCCCTTTGTTCTCTGTCTTATAACTGGAAGGACTTAGGACTTCCTTTAAGATGTTGAGGGACTCATTACTATTTCATTCGGAAACGTAATATCATACAGAGAGATGCTTTATCATAAAATTATAATGATACCATGCTTCGTAATTCATCATGGGCTTTATTTGCCGATTCATTAATTAATCCATCTAAGATTCCGGGATAATGGCCTCTAATTCTACAGGTGCAATAGTTTGCCGTAATTGCTCTAAATTGCAATCACCTTTCCCAGTTTCCAGGCAGGGTTTGGTGGGAAACCATCCCATTTATCAGTCAGGTGAATATCCTCCCCAGCACACAGCAAGGAGCACTAAGTATTTTGCAGAATGAATGTTCATTCTCAGTATAAATAGAAGCTACTTTCCTGTGACCTAAAGTATATCATGTTTTAATTAATTTTAAAGCATAAAAATATCTCATATCACTGTAGAAAACCTAAGACACAGAGGTGCAATAATTTCCTTTGATCTCCTATCATAACACAAATTTTCTTTCTTTGATATGTCGGATTGTCACTATTTTGTACCTAAGCTGGGCTCAGCCAAGAACCTAAAACAGAGCAGAGATCGAGGACCTCACCATATTTTTTTGGCATTCAATGTCCATATGAATCATATAAGTTATGAGCATGAACATAACTCTGCAAAGAAAATGACCTGGAGTCATTTGTGTGTGTGCCCCATCTGTGGAAAGTTACCAGACCTAGCCACCAAGGTTCTAGAAGACTCATAGTTACAGACTCAGAACTTTTATGTCAAGGAGTTTGTCCTATAAAAAGTGGTAATTTTCCAGAATTAGCCTGCAAGGTAAATTAGCATTAACACGCTAGTCAGTGCAGCAGAGACAACTTAAGTAAATAGTGACAGAGAACTGATTAATTCGTTTATGTCATACTCCCCAGAGCAGCATGCGACATAGACATTGGGGAAGGTTTATGAAATTATGTTATATGCAAATATTTAATTTATAGTATTAAAGGATAAATATGCTATCGTTTGGACTCCGTGGAAATACAACAGAAGATGGAATTTCCAACAGAATTTTTATCTTCCTGTAGAGCTGGACAGACCAATAAAGACCTCTCTTTTTTATAAACATCTGAGTCATGAGAAGCAAAGTACCACAGGGCTACCCACAGCCTGGGGCACCAGTAGTGCCCCAGAATATCCCTTCCAACTGCGGGATTTTCACCTGCAGGGTTTTCCATCTCATAGACAATGTGCGGGTCACACAGCAGAGTGGCCACTTCGGACCCCTGGCAGCATTCTCCAAGTCCACTTAGTCTTCCACATTAGATTCAAGCATGAGGAGGAGCAGCCTGTAAGAAGCTGCAAGAGCTGTGGCTGAGCTCACAACGCGAAGACGTAATGAAAGTGCAAAAGTTAAAGTCAGAATACCAATTGATAAATCTTGACTTTGGGCTCTGAAGCTTGACAAGAAACCTATGGCTGGTACTGTTAGTGCTGGAGTGGAAATGGACTGAGAGCACCAGGGTACGGAAGTCTCTTTTTTAATGTTTTATTTGAGTAATGGGCCTTGCAAATTAGCACCCCTGCGGCCTGAAATACATATCTATTCAAGGACACACCAGTTTTCAATTCGACAGGTGATACGGGGAAAAAATCCCCAAGGGGAGCTTTGATTTCTGTACTTTTCAGACACAGTTATATTTTATTCCAGCTAGGATGATGGGGAAGACAACAGAGAGCTCCGAGGGGGAGCCGAGGGCTTGGGGAGGAAATGGAGCAGAAAACATCTCATGGTGCAGAGGAAGAAGGACTCTGGGGACCAGCGAAAACCAGAAAGAGGTTTCTGTGTTGCCTGCAATCCTAGGGACACCTAATGGGGTCCTGGACACCTTCCCTGATCCCAGGCAAGGAGGGGGCCAGCCAGCAACACCTTCCCCCCCAAACACCTACTCTCACTTCGTCCAGATCTTACTGGATCTTCTCCTTCCCTCCCTCCCTGGACCTGTTTACCAAAACTCATGCTGGCAATTCACAGGGGCTCTAATAGCTGACTCTCCCTCTCAGAAATCTGAACAGCATGGATTTATTGAGCAGAGGCTTCATAATAAAGGCTATGCTTATTATGCATATGAATATGCACAATTTCTGCCTGTGAGCTGTTCATAAATTGAGAACAAGCCATAGTGTCAGAAACACAAGCTTTGAAAGGGGAGACTTAAATTTTTAACCTCATATCTGCCCATGTTAACCCTGAACAATTTACACATCTTTGCTAATTTTCCATTATATGCTGAATGTTTGTATCCTTCTAAAATCCCTATATTGAAAAGGGGACCCCTTAGGGGACAGTATACAGTGGTGTAGTTTGGCAGCTGTTACTAGGTCTCTGGAGTGGAGTGCCTCCATAAAAGGGGGCAGCAGCACTTGCTTGCATGTCCTGCTTTCTCCCAGGTGACGATACAAAGAAAAATTAATCATGTTCAACCCGGAAGAGGAAAAGAACCCTTGCCAGACCCGAACCATGCTGGCGCCCTCATCTTGGACTCCCAGTCTCCGAACTGTGAGAGATTACTTCCTCTTGTTCATTAGCCACCTGTCCACAGTACTTCTTCAGAGCTGCCTAAACTGAGAAAGACACTTCCCTTTACACATCTGTCAGATTGGAAAGGGCATCATACCTTACCGGTTTGTGTGAGCAAGCAAGAAAAATATACAAATATATGCAAAGGGGGTGACCCGTGTTTGATAATCTATAGATGGTGTTTTTGAAGTTGCAGACCCCTGACTTTTCAAATTAATGTTCCTTAGAAGAACACTTGTGTCAATAAACGTTTAGATATCTATGTAGACAGTGATTCAGCCTGGGAGGTAGAGTCTAACATGAAGTCTGTTGGTAGCAGAGAGAAAGGGGAGGGGACGGCCAGGTGAGAAGGCACTCTCACCATAGCCCACCCACACCCACCCCTGCAGCAAATAGCTAATGTTGGCAATGATGGCACTGTGATTTTTACTTCAGCCATGTCCTTGGTCTTCCCTTTAAGACACAGTTATACTAATCCCAGAGGTTCAGCACTGTCCAGGAAACAAAGTTGAGGGGAGGGGACCTGTGTCCAGTAAGGACAGCCCCAGCTACATTACTGGAAAAAGATATCTGTTGTCTGACACCTACCCACCTACCTATTATCTATGCAACTGTTATATAGTAGATATATCAACCATCTATTAATCATCTACCTATCACCTATCTCATCTGTTTCTATTAGCTATCAATTATCTATTATTATCTTTGATCTCATACCTACCTTGTCATATATCATCCATCATCTGTCAACTAACTTAGTCTTTTATTTATCTACTAACAATAGTTATATTCTATCTATCTATCTATCTATCTATCTATCTATCTATCTGTCTATCTACCTACCCATCCATCCATCAAATCTATCATAGTCCTTACAACAACTGCAATTCCCTGGAAAAGAAGGACCTAGTAACAGTTATATGTAGATAAAACCTTTATCAGAAATGTAATAAAAACCACTTCCTTCTGGAAGATACAATTTAATAGAATCTCTTTACAAAATATACAACTTTCCTATTTGATATGCATGTAATGCAATGCATACCTTTCTTCAATAATAGAGGTAGATATAACTTGTGATTAAAAAACAACTCTGTAGTTTAATTCCATAATTTTAAAGTATTTTCAGGTAGGTATAAAATTGAATGATCAATTATTAAGGATCTGTCACCAGCATGGCCTACAATAATCCTTTGAACAAATAATATTTACAATGGCCCTGAAGATGTATAAAAGGGAGAGTTTTTCTATAAATAATCTTAATCAATCTCAATAGAAAAATGAATAATTTTAGTAATATCTGAAAAAATCTATATGCGCTACTCATGAGCACATAGCTGAAAACTAAGATTTTGAGATGATTTGAATACTTATTTCATTATGACGAACAGTGCTACATATACGACAACATTCACAAAATAAAATCGTACTATTAATAGTAGTTGAGAGTGCTGAGGAGAGTATTGTGGAACCAATACTAGTACTCATGGTGGACAGACCCATGGGCCAACACAACATGTCAAATTGCTTTTTCCTTCCTAAATTAGGCCAAATCTACAAAGTCAGCCTTGCTATGGAGCCCACAGCTCACATGGGACAGCTGATGAATCTCCACACTCCCTGAAGCCAAAATCAGCAGAGGACAGAAAGTTTGCCCTCTTCAGATGAAAAGGTAACAATTTCGGGACCCAGTATAAGATTTGTGACTTGCTAGAACAATACACACACACACACACACACACACACATACAGTTCTTGGGACACAGCTCTTCACTACAAGAAAAACTGAGTGTGATGGGATGGGAGTGACCAGGGAAGTTTGATTATAGATGTTTCTTCTGAGAAAAGGCTGAGGAGCCGAGGGGTGTAAACAAAGGAAGGAGAGAAGGCACGCAAAGTTTAAGTAGGTATCAAAGAAAAGAGATAGAAAGAGAACTTGAAGATATCTTAGAGGACCCATAGTGAAGAGGGCGGATGGGATTGAAGATGCAGAGAGCAGAGGAAGGTGGAGAGTGCTCAAAGCCTCAGGATTCTGAGGTCACCCTCTGGATGGTGGTGGAAATAAATGCTCTACCCACTCAAAGAGGAGGCAGGAGACCTGCAGTCCAGTAAGAAGTAATCTGAGTCTTTATCAAAGGCTTTGCTTTCCTTGAGAAACCCCTTGTGTCATAGCTTTAGCGTGACATACAATACAGGGTTCATTCAAAGTCATTGAAGAGTTCCTGTTTGGGGACTCAGAGGCTCCAAAGAGGCCCTTTGGTACATACACATCCCTTCACTCACTTCCTCTGGATGTGGCTTGCTCCTCTGCCTCTGAAATCTTAGAAGATCCCCCTCTGCCACAGGCAGCAGAGCAGGTGTGACTTGGCTCATTGTAATTTAGCACTATATGTGGGCTTAGGTTATGGTATCTGCAACTTTTAAAATTGGGTGGGTAGAATTCTTTTATGATTAAGAATACCATTTTTAACATTTTTTGAATTTTAAAGAAAAAGTCTAAAATAGTCTCTGAGTTGACTATTTAGACACATAAAATGAATTACTACAGCATCTTATAAATTTTGAAGCACTACAGGGTATGCTTTTAATTGTTGTATTATGATGAATCTTCCTGATGATAGAAAATCCTTTTTAACTAGGCATCTGAGAGAAAAAAATCCCCACTAGTAAATTCATGTCACTCCACTCCTTTAGCTCCTGCCAAACACCCTGGTGGCACACCTGGATGTGTCCCTTGGCAGTCAGATGATCCACCTGGGAAATGAAATGGCCTGAACATTCCTGGATTCCTTCATTCATGGGACACTGATGACCTTACAGTGCATGGAAACTAGTGGGGACCATATGAGCACAAGTTTCATATGTAAAGGACCTGGATCCTTATTCCCTTCCCTTAATCCAGGTCTCACTCTATAATACTTCACAAGAGGGATGGTAAACTGGAAGAAGGCAGTGTCTCAGTGGGAAGGAACAGTCATCTACCAGAACAAAAATATTCTGTTTACAGTGTTCTGGGCAAATGACCATCTGGACATATGGTTGAGACTCCTTTCAGGCCTTGAACAGAAATGAGTAGAAAAGATCCAGCTTCTGGTTTTATAGTACTTAGCATCTTCCTAAGACAGACAATGCTGTGGAGAAGCTGGGAGTCCTGAGAACAGAGCCCCAGGCAGGACCCTGTGGCAGCTCCCAATAAGGCTCCAGTGTGCATCTGTTCTGCATGAGGGGTTTCCATAGGTCTCTATCACATAACTTTCTGTGCAGCCAGAGGTCATGGCATTCTTATTTCACCCTTTGAGTGAGACAGAACCCATGTGCTGTAAGGGCATGACCCCTGGCAAACAGTTTGCTTATCTATTCGCTTTAGTTGGTGTTGGGTAAGGCACAGTAACATCTTGACTTCCAGAATTTAGAACCAACTGAGGGAATAAGAGAGTGGCCAGAAGTCATGTGCCATGTGAACTCTGTTCCTAATATAAGGGTTTGTTTGGCCATAGCTACAATGGGGTTGCTCCCACTTTATTATTGTTACTATCAAAATAAAAATATATCAGAACAGTTGAAAGAAATGTTTGTGTGCTAGGCCACACTTCTACCATAAGAGGACCCAAAAAGGTCCACCTGGCAATTTCCTTCTCATACCTGCAGCCTACAGATAAATAGACATCCCGACTCCTGTAGTAGGAATCTTAAAAGATCTTATTAATAAAATCAAATCTGAGGCAGGTATTGGGGTGAATGCTGAATGACCAGAGAAACAGAACAGGCCACAGCTACCTCACCTAGCCAGTTCCTCAGCTGATCCTGTTTCCTTAGACTGGAAGCCTCTCAGACCTCATGCAGAATGAATCTCAGCTAAACTGTGCTGCTCAAAAGCCTAAAAGCTTAACCAGCTATAGTTCCTCATCCTCAGGCCTTAAATACGTTTCTGCCTCCTGCCATTACTTCCTGGGATTGAAGGTGTGAGTCACCATGCTTGGCTGTTTCCAGTGTGGACTTGAACTCACAGAGATCCAGGCGGATCTCTGCTTCTGGAATGCTAGGATTAAAGGCATGTGCTACCACTGCCTAACTTCTATGTTTAATATTGTGGCTGTTCTGTTCTCTGATCCCAGATAAGTTTAGTAGAGTGCACAATATTTTGGGGAACACAATACCACCACATTTCCTCCTTTTTTGTCTAAAATTAAAAAAAGCTTATAACTAATACAAGAAAAACTATATCCAATAAGTATATACAATATATACAGTCAAGAATTACATTAACAATGTCTAGTTTGATAGATTCAGACAAAAAATTTTCATTACTTATCCTATTTAAAACAAGTAGTTCCTTTTAAAAGTAGATCCAATAATCTCCCTTTTTATCTTAGTATATCCATATTCTCTCTATTTTCTTTCCATAATAGATTCAATGATCTACCTTTTGTCATTTTTATATCTTCCCCTTTTTCTTTTTAGATTAGATTCAATGATCTACCCATTTATCCTATTATTTTTTAATCTTTTTTCTCAGAGTAGATTCAGTGATCTACCTCAGACTCCAAACTTACCCAAGGAGAGTAATAAGGGGTGGAGAGGTATTCATCTGGTCAGAAATTCCTTCTCAAGGAAATAAAAAGCTGAAAATGTCTTCTTTTAACAAAGCTATGTCAGGCCCCTCTTCCACCATCACCAGATGGTAGTGAAGAAACACAGCCCATGGTCTCTTGGCTACTACACAGATAAACTCTATTGGAGAAGGGTGAGCTCTAGCCTAGAATGGTCATTTACCCTCTCATAGGCACTGCTAGAAAGGTCTGGCGTGAGCCCATACAATTTCTAACGTGGTAAGCCCACTGAAACTGTCAGATCATATAGCTACAAGCCTCTCTCTACTCTTGCACACACCAAGGTCTAGCCACAGCAGAGAGTGAAGACATCCATGATAGAACAGAGGTCTCTGCACTGAAAGGAGAAGTATCAATGGGTGAGTCCACAACATTATCTGCCAACCTCTGGGAGAGCCAGCCCATGACACTGGTCAGCTCAAGCTTTGGCAAGACTGACGATCAAGTCCTGAGACACGTGTAGTTGAAATATGAAATGACTGGCCTATCTGGAGCTACCAGCGAGCCCACTCTGGCCACCTTCCCCTTGAAGGGAGCTGTGACTCTTCTCTGGAGCAGCATAGGATTCTCGACATGTCTCTGCTGCCAGAAAAAGATAAATAGTCACTGTGGTGATTTGAATAGTTACGTCCCCCCATAGACTCATGTGCTTGGCCCATAGGGAATGGTATTTTTAGGAGGTGTGGCTTTGTTGGAGTAGATGTGGCCTTGTTAGAGGACATGGGTTAAGTGAGCACAGGCTTTGAGGTCTCCTATGCTCAGGCTATGCCCAGTGTGGCACACAGTCGCCTTCTGCTGCCTGAAGATCAAGATGTAGAGCTCTCAGTTCCTTCTCTAGCACCATGTTTGCCTGCATGCTGCTATGCCCTACCATGATGACAATGGACTAAACCTCTGAAACTGTAAGCCAGCCCCAATTAAATATTTTCTTTTACAAGAATTGCCATGGTCATGGTGTGTCTTCACAGCAATAGAAACTCTAACTAAGATGGTCACCCACTCTGGATTTCACACTCCTCTGCCTAAATATTTGTCCTGAAGTTTCTAGAATCTCATTACAATTAGAAATTCGATTTCCAAAAATGAGGTTGTCACTTTAAAGCTCCTGAAGAGCCTAGGCATTTAAAAGTCTTTGCTTATTCATTGGTGTGGCTTTCAGCACCTCACCAGCACATCTACCTCTAATTGGCTCACTATTTACGGAGGACTTATTCTGGGCAGAATTATGGAGAGACGGTTTCTAAATGCCCACTTTATTGTCAAATCTTCTTCTGTTAAAGACTGACCCAGGATCCAATTATTGAGATAACTGGCAAGAAAATTAGCTGGAGATACAGCATAGTCAATGGTGACCTATTTATAATATTTTTTTAAATGTCACACACAGTGATATTATCTTGTATATGTAGACATTTTTTTAAATAACCACAATTCAACACATGCCTGTTACTCTTTCCTAACAGACTCCCATAAAGAATTTCAGAGTGAGGCAAATTGAAAACATAATTCTAGATAAATAAATTAAAATTATCTTCCCAGATAATTTAGCCAGAAATCATTCAACTAAAACCTAAGTTCTAAATCCCTCAGGCAAAACTGTGTTTCTTTTCATGAAATTTTCCTATACTGATTGATACTTTGTAATCTAAAATATAATCTCACTTTTTTCATTCATTCATTCATTCATATTCATTCATTCATTCATGCATTCATCCATTATCTCATTCATACGCATTATGTGTCAGAGCCTTTCTGGCTTCCCTGTAGACACTAGGTAAGAATTCTCCAGGAGGCCACAGCTTAATAGAATGCCAGTGTCTTTGAGACACTTAGTGTGATGTGAGATACATGATGACATTCATGTGGCATGTGTAAACCTGATGGGAGACTGGAAAGTCTATAGAAAAGCTGATACCTAGGTGACTCTTAGCCCAGCCAGAGGAAAGGAAGACAAGAGCATGAGCCACCAGAGCAAATCTTGACATTGTGCAAAGGAACAGCCTGCTAAGGGAGTGACAAGGGGCAAAGGGAGGGCCTGGTGGAGCATGCTGGACAGGTGCCTGGCAAAGTGCCATTTTAGGAAGGAGCATGCAAGGTAGCCAGTCACAACTTTAAGCAGAGAAGCAAGATGGTCCAGTTGACAACTTGGAAAGATTTCTCTGGTGTCCAAGGAGGTCAAAAGCAGTGAGACAGTCATAAAAAGACCACAGTAAGCATGTGGAGGGGGCAGTGGAGGGGGCAGTATAAACTGATTGTCATCAAGGGGGACTGAGTGGTAACTGTAGAAGTGGAGGAAGCAGAAATAGCCTAGGCTCTGGCCATATTTAGAAGCAAAGGAAGGTGGGAAGGAGAGGAAGACTATCCAAAGAGTACAGTGCTTTAAGCTATCTGGTATTTTGTTTTTATTTTTAAAGTGGAGATATTTATGTGTTGAATGCAAAAGAGAATGCATGTTCTTTCAAACAAGTGTCTAAACTCATGTCACATCTATTTTCTAAGGTTTAATTTTAGAAAGAAAGGAAACTTATTTTTTTCAAATGCCAGAAGTTTCCTTACAGAGTTGAAAAAATATGCTAATCTAAAATGGGAGAGAGAGGGAGAGAGAGAGAGAGAGAGAGAGAGAGAGAGAGAAAGAGCACACTAGCTAAATTACTCCAGTCAGCTAGCTTTGTCTTTTATGTCTGGAACATAGAAAGAACCCCAGAGCTGAGAACTAAGCTGGTCAATCATGAGGGACAAAGACAATTTGGTCCCATATTCAGAAGCAGCTGTCTCCGGGGAGGGGGTCACATATTGTAACATCATCCTGACTTTATGGCAGCTGTCTTTCATTTCCCTAGCTTATTTATCATGAGTCTTCAGCAGTAGGACAGATACGTCAGATCATGGACGCAGTCAATTTGAGCTCTCTGGAGCCTTGACCCCATGGGTGAGAGTAAAGGGTCTCCCACTGTTGCCTCAGTCCCACTAAGTGCACCCTCACTTTATCCATTCCTTCATTCATGGAGATTTCATAGCATGTTCTTGACCACCCACAGTTCCATGAGAAAGCATCAAGGGGCTATTGGGAGGTGGATGGGAATACTCGAATCTGATTCCAAAGTGGAATTCCATAACTGCCTCCATGAAATCACAGAGAATGGACCATTCTAAAACAAGAGAGAGCCTGACTGTGTATTTTATCTTAAGAGAACCTTGTCAGATCCCAAAGAAACTCTGGACAAATGACTAACTGTGGTGCCTATTAGCATACCAATGTGTCTGCTGGCTCACTCCAGTCCTTCTCACCCTGCCCCTACCCAAAACTCTTCAGCCCCAGAGCTTCCCTTCCTTACTCCAGCTTCTCTTTCCTATCTAACCCTCCCATTTCCACCGCATGCTCTTTTGTTTGACTTGGTCTTCCTCTCTCACCCCCTCCCCACCTCTTCTCATGGTTATTTTCAGTCTCCTGACCAAACCCAGTCTGCTGTT
>CABHPH010135792.1:50605-66091 GCA_902168325.1 Peromyscus nudipes | reverse complement strand
AAAGAAAAGAAAAAAAGGAAGTTATGGCTCTAGTAGATTCCAGGGCTCTGCTGGCAGGCTCCAAGTGAAGGAGGGGGGTAGAAGTGTGGTCACTGAACCCCAGTTGAGTGGAATGCCCAGGAACTCAGGAAACTTGTGGGAAAGGCAAGTCCAAGGCAAGCTGTCCCAGCTGCTGATAACAGGTGAAAACTAGCTAGGCAGTTTAGTTTTGGTAAAGAGCCTGAATAAAAAAAAAGTCTTTCTTGACTAAAAGCCAAAAATGTCCTTGGGCGTGTACACAGCCTTGTACTTGCCAGAGGCAACAGATTCTTGAAGTGTCTAAACCAAAAGTGTCTCTGGTTTTACCATGGCCAGAGGCTGGAGATGCCAAGAAGGAGCTCTCCATCTTTTTCCCCCAAAGCAGTGCCCCTTTCCTGGAAGCCATACTGAGGATGGACACGACCCAAACTGCCGTGACCTCAACACCTGGAATGAGAACTGGACTGACCAGCTCATCCCCTCCCTTCTCCATCCACTAGAGCCCCATTAACTCCCAGGCAGTGAAGCTCAATGCAGTCCCACTCCCTCCCACAGACCCCCCTCTGCTGCCCAGGAGCTGGCCTTCTTTTTCTCCCTCAGCTCCCTGCTTGTTCCTACCCTCCTCTAAAATTCACCTTCTGTGGTCCATGAATTTCCTTTTTTAAAGTTGAGAGACAAGAACCCAAAAGTCTCTGGCTTGGGTGACCTTGCTGGAGCTGGAGAAGGTTCCATCGCTGTCAGACCATTAAGATATTCCCATGTTACTGCTGCCTGTTCACCGGAGTCTGTCCTGAGAGCTAAGGATGCCAGACTGCAAGCCAGTGTTTTGATATGTCATCCTTCATGTGGGCACAAACGGGAGGCCACACAGACCATAGCAAATCGTTCCTCTGTAGTACTTCAGATGTGCTCAGGGCTATATGTGCGTTATCACAGGGTGTTAGTAGAGAAGTTACTTTTGAAGCAAAACAATAAATAGTCAAATATGATATAAGACTTGGAAAGTTGACAGGCTAGAGAGGGTCAAGAATTTAAGGTCAGTCTGAACTATACTGCACATTAAAAGCCAGCCTGGGCTGCATGAGACCCGGTCTCAAATGACCAATATACAGGGCTGTGAATATAGTTCAGTTGGTAGAGTGCTTGACTAATTAATTTCTGTGAAGTCCTGGCTTCCATCCCTAGCCCCAAATAAACCTGGCACAGTGGCACACACACTCCAGAGGTAGAAGCAGAAAGGTCAGAAATTCAAGACCACACAGCACCAGTTAGATGGCTCAGCTGGTAAAAGTGCTTCCAACACAGCCTGATGACCTCAGTTTGACCCCTGGAACCTACAGTGGAAGGAGAGAACACATTCCAAATAGTTGACCTCTGACCTCCACACTTGTGTCGTAACACACACACACACACACACACACACACACACTTTAATAATAATAATTTTAGAAATTCAAAGCTCCATAGTGATTTGTGGCCAGCATGGGTTGCAAGAGACCATGTTTCAAATAAATAAGTGAATACTACCAGAGTAGAGTTTGGCCCTTCTTGGGAGGCTGTGGGGAGCTTTCCGGGAGGAAGTGGTACCAGCGTATTTAATTCCCTTATTGCCCACATTGAATCTTCAGCTTTCTAAAGGATAAGAGTGTTCACAAGAATGAAGTGGACCTTCAAGGTGGAGTATAGTTTCAGCTTCACTTGCCATGTCTGGGCTCAGGATTTGTTCTCTGAATGTTCAGAGGGATCTTGGCCTGAGTGTGTAAAAGTCTCTTCCTGCTGAACAGGTGGACAGAATACTAGACACACCCCCTGAAGAAATGAAAACACAGGTCCTCATATAAACATTATCAAACGTGCACAGCAGCATTGTTCACAAGAGCCTGGAGGTGGAAGAAGCAGCTCGTGGTCATCAACTGATGCCTGGATAAACAGATGTCATGTAATGGCAAAGCAGGGACTTACCCAACCCTGACAAAATGAAGTGCTACTACATACACCGTGGATAAACCTCCAGAGACTGCTAAGTGAGGGGAAGGACCACGTTTGTATCTTCCCACTTACAGCAAGTGTCCGGAGAAAAGCCAGTATACAGATAGATTAGCAAGTGGACCAGTAGTGCCTCCATCTTGGGAGAAGAAATCTGAGTCTGGAAAGGGACCCTAGTGCAATTGTAAGAATTCTCTAAGACCTTGGTGAGGGCTGCACAGCCTTGTGAAAGTGTTGAGAACTATAGACCCATACACTTCATTTTCTTTTTAGTATTTTTTGGGATTTTTTGTTTGTTTGTTGTTTCTGAGACAAGGCTCTCTATGTAGTGCTGGCTGTCCTGGAGCTCACTATGTAGACTTCAACTCACAGAGATCGGCCTGCTCCTGCCTCCCTACTGCTGAGATTAAAGGTGCAGTGTGCCACCACACCCAACTGAACTGTGTGGTGCACACCTTTAGTGCCAGCACCTGGGAGGCAGAGGTAGATGGATCTCTGTGAATTTGAAGCTAGCCTAATCTACATAACAGGTTCCAGGCAGGCCACTGCTACAAAGTGAGATCCTGTTTCAAACAAAACAAAACAAACAAACAAACAAACAAGGCTATTCCATAGGTTGACAGTGGCATCTGATGGCTTTAGCTTTGGCCAGTTCTATCTCACAGGTATGAACTCTACAAGGTGACTCCTTATGATAAGAGGAATCCCAGCCGGGCGTTGGTGGCGCACGCCTTTAATCCCAGCACTCGGGAGGCAGAGCCAGGCGGATCTCTGTGAGTTCGAGGCCAGCCTGGGCTACCAAGTGAGCTCCAGGAAAGACGCAAAGCTACACAGAGAAACCCTGTCTCGGAAAAAAAAAAAAAAAAAAAAAGAGGAACCCCAGCACTCAGGAGACTGAGGCAGGAGGATCTCAGACTTGGGGCCAGCATGATCCCAATAATAAAAATAGCTAGTTGTGGTGGTGCGTGCTTGTAATCTCAGCACTGAGGAACCTGAGGCAGAAATTCAAGGCCAACCTTGGTTACATAGTGAATTCAAAGCCAGCCTAGGCTAGTATGAGACCCTGTCTTTATTAAAAGAAGAGGAAATAGGAGGAGGAGAGGAAGAGAAAGCTCCAGAGGTGAGGCTATAGATCTTTGAAAGAAAATCTGCCCAGTCTGTATGAGGCCCTGGGTTTAACCCCCAATACAGCAAATAATAATAATCACAATAATGATAATCGTTTCTCTGCCTTTTAGCAAAGAGTGGGTGTAATGATGATGATAATATTAATAATGATGAAGTGACAGCCACAAGACAAAAAAAGGGCAACAGTACAGGTGACAGGGAAAGACTGTCACCATCCCCCGAAAGACAACAACATCAACACCAGTGAAATCCCAGGAAGTCCCCACTCAGTGTGAAACTGAGGCTCGTGCAGCCCTCCTGTCTCTCCTCACGTCATCTCGTCTGTCCTCCCTCATTCTGTAGATGTTTGGGCTTAGGCAAACAGACAACACACAACAGGCAAACTGTTTCTTGTGTGTGGCGGTCCATTTTACAACATGGAGTAGATGTGTATCTTCATAATGCAAAATTTGAGGTGCCCCTATCTGTCCCTCCTGCGCTGAAGAGAGAAGTCAAGGCCAGCCTGAGACCTAGTGGGACCCAACTGCAAAATAAAAAGTCAAGCGAGGGATGGAAATACAGCTTAGTCGTGGAGAAGTCTCAGCCTGCCTGATGTTCTGGCTTGATCCTCAGGACCACAAGAAAACAGAGGAACAAACTGTTGTGGGGTATCCACCAGAGAAGACTGCTCAGACACGGGTTAAGCCAATAGAAAGTCTTATGAACCAGCCAGTGACTACACGGGGTGTTTGGGATCCCTTCTCAGGGTGAGCTTTCAAGCACAAAAACCATGTCCTGGGTCGACATATTTCAGTTAAGAAGAACAGTTAGCCAGAAGCAGAACTATAGAAGCCAAAAGGCAAGGTTAGAACATCTAGAGACTTTCCCAGAACTATGGACTTTGATGGATTTAGGTCTCTGTTTTCATTTTGGCAGGTGGTACTGTCTACATGCTGAGTTTTATGGCCTGAGTGGTACTTCCATCATGGAGTCAGTTGTGCTAAGGTCTGGGGGCCCGTTACACAAACATCCAAGCAAATAGCCTAGAAAAGTAGCATAGGGTCCCCCTGCTAAGAATTTATCTGTCCCTTTGCTTGTGGGTCTTTTGTTCTCAGTGTCCTCTTCAGGGGCTCTGTGTTAGGACTGCTTCAAAGACTCACATTCCAACCAGACCTACGGATGTCACATCCCATCTTAGAAAAGGTCTACGGGGTAAAGCAAGGCTGCCCCATTGAAAATATAGCTATGTCCGGATTCTCACAGGAAAGCATCCTGTGAAATGAAAAGTTCTGAATACCAGGCTCCAAGTAACCCCATAGCCTTGGGTCAGTTTTCTCCATCAAGAGCTGGGTAACGCTTAGAGCCCTGGCTGGCATGGAGCTCACTATGTATACTGGACTGGCCTCGAACTTCCAGAGATCTGCCTACTTCTGACACCAAGCCCTACTCTTCACATTTCTTCCTTACTTCCTTTTATTGCTGTTTGGTTGTTAGCTCATTTATGGTACAGGATGGCCTTGAACATTGGACCCAGGGTTTCCTGAATACTAGGCAGCACTCTACAAACTGAGCTAGCCCAGGCTTATTTGTTTCTTATGCTGTAGTGTGATATTTTGTGTTCTGACAAATAAAGCTTGCTTCGAGATCAGAGGGCAGAGCTAGCCACGAGTTAACCATAGAGGCCAGGTGGTGGTGGCTCACACCTTTAATCCCAACACAATCGGGAGGTAGAGACAGGAATATAAGGCAGGTGGAGACAGGATCTCTGGCTTATTCAGTCTGAGGATTCGTAGAGGTAAGAAGTCTCTGATGGCTGCTGCTCTGCTTCTCTGATCTTTCAGGTTATTACCCCCCATATCTGACTCCTGGTTTTTATTAATAAGACTAATTAGGATCACGCTTCGTTATGCTGCATTGGTCCTCACGTTAGGACAAAAGCAATGGGTGTTCAGCCTGTAGACAGAACCACCTGCCAAAATGAAAACAGAGACCTAATCCATCAAAGTCCATAGTTCTGGGAAAGTCTCCAAGTGTTCTAATCTTGCCTTTTGGCTTCTATAGTTCTGCCTCTGGCTAACTGTTCTTC
Organism: Peromyscus nudipes; assembly: GCA_902168325.1. NCBI lineage: Eukaryota > Metazoa > Chordata > Mammalia > Rodentia > Cricetidae > Peromyscus > Peromyscus nudipes. The sequence goes on along the minus strand of CABHPH010135792.1, from coordinate 60,894 downwards.
TTAACTGAAATATGTCAACCCAGAACATGGTTTTTGTGCTTAAAAGCTCGTCCTGAGAAAGGCTCAGGGCTACACTGGGATCCTGAACACCCCGTGTGGTCACCGGCTGACTCATAAAGACTTTCTATTGGCTTAACCCGTGTCTGAGCAGTCTTCTCTGGTGGATTCCCCACAACAAAACAAGGTTCCATATCACCAAGCTGAAACAAAGCTGTTGAAATGGCCTGAGACGTTTCTCAAAGGGCCAGTTTAATTGAACTGGTAATGAAGTTGGCCCTGCCTTAACCCCTCCACAGAAGGGTAACCTGAACTGGCCAGCTCTCAATCTGCCATTGTTAACCTATTGTTCCGTTTGCCTGATCTGGCCTCACCAGGAGTCATCTTTTTTGGTTTCTGCTCAGCTCATTGGAACACACTCCATTTTATGAAACGAAGTGCTGCCGGATTCCAGAAGTACAGAATAAAGCCAATCAAGGCATCCTCTACCTATAATCTCAGAGCCAGAGGCTGAGGCAGGAAGATCAGAAGTTCAAGGCCTGCCTGAACTACAAAGAGACACCCTGTCCCAAAACAAAAGCAAAGACACCAAAACCAAAACCAAAACCAAACAAACAAACAAAAAAACAATTCCAAGATTTTTAAGCTGTTCTCTCTCTCTCTCTCTCTCTCTCTCTCTCTCTCCTTTCTTTTCTCTTTTTTTTTTTGGCCTTGGCACTCCTTTATCTCATCTCCTAACTCATTCAAACCCACTTGTCAAAAACTCCAGACTTGTATGAACCACCATCCCTATCACCTACACTCTGAAGACTATTCTGCACCACTCCCTCACACAGGGGCCTCCCTTTCCAGGATTCTCCAAACAGGGTAGGGGGGGAAAAATCTCACAACAAACAACCACCCAACAAAAAGCATAGAGCCAGAAAAGCTGACTTTGAATCCGAATCCTACTTCTGCAGTTACTCCTCCCGGTGTCTGAACAGGGTGTGTAAGGAAAACCTTCAGATGGACACCTAAGGCCAGGCATGGGCCAGAACCCCATACAAGCAGAGCAAAGCCAGGGCACTGGGAATCCTGTTCAAATAAAACACTGAAGATGGGGATTGGAGAGAGACTCTGCGGTTAAGAGCGCTTGCTGCTCTTGAAGAGGCCAGGAGTTCAGTTCCCAGCACTCGGGTCTGGTAAGGTCACAACTGCCAGCAACTCCAGCTCCAGAGGATCTGACACTTCTTCTGGCCTCCAAGGGTACTCACACATGTGTTGATACATACATGCAGACACATATAAACATATAAAGAATAATAACTCTCTAAAGAACTGGGGGAAAAAACCATGCATGCACCAAATGTTGGCTGAGATGGGAGCTTGCAGATTGTTGTTGGGACAGTCACTGTGTCTTAAGAAACGCTTTGCATCCTTAGCTGGGGAGCTACTGGCTGATGATGGCTAGCCAAGGTCAGGAGAGTCCCTTTGAGAGTGTGTGGCTGCTAGGAGATTGTCCAGGCCCCAGTAGCTAGAATAACCGCGTTTGCACAGGATCAGCTTTAACTAAACTCAAGTACTATCGACACACAACAAAAAGAGAATATGAAGTGGAGAGGGAGGGAGTTGGTAGGTTCAGAGTAGAGTTGGAGGTCCTGAGGAGAGATGGATAAAACCAAACTACACGGAATACATGCTACACTTTCAAAGAAGAAATACAAATGCTGTTTTTAAGAAGATGACATACACATATCTACTTCCCTCAGGAATACCATAATTTAATAATGAAAATTAGTCTTTCCTGAGGACTACAGTTTTAAAAAAAAGCAAAGAAATACTCTACCAATTAATTTTTTTTTCTTTCTTTTTTTTTTTTTTTTGGTTTTTCAAGACAGGGTTTCTGTGTGTAGCTTTGCGCCTTTCCTGGAGCTCACTTGGTAGCCCAGGCTGGCCTCGAACTCACAGAGATCCGCCTGGCTCTGCCTCTCGAGTGCTGGGATTAAAGGCGTGCACCAATAACGCCCGGCTATCTACCAATTAAATTTAAAACACACACACACACACACACACAGTGACTGGGCTGGCAGAAAGTCTCAGTTGCCATCAAGCATATAACCTGAGTTCAATCCTAGGGACCCACATGGTGGGAAAGAACTGACTCGTGCAAGTTGTCCTCTGCCCTCCTTATGTGCACACACACACACACACACACACACACAAACATACACACACACACACATACACACACACACACACACATACACACACACACATACACACACACACACACAAACATACACACACACACACACACAAACATACACACACACACACACACACAGGTGTTAAAAAACTTTTTTAAATGCAAAGGAGGAGGGGAAGAAAGAGAGAGAGTACAGTATGATTCCTTTCAAATGAATTTCCAGAACAGGTAAAACTCACTGAGGACGCAGCAGGTATCCTAGCCCTGGTACCTCTGAGGAGGGTGGTGAGAATGATCTCAACACATGCAGACTCAAGAGAAACTCCCAGAGTGATGCTCACGTGCTGTCTCTCCATAGGGTTTGGCTTCCTTGAGCGTTGTTGAGGTATGTGTTTTCTTTTTTCACATTTGTGTGTTTTACAGCATCTCTGTTCTAGTTCGAGCTGCCTCGAGGTCTTCATACAGCCTAAGTTGGTCTCAAACTCATGATCTTCCTGCCTCAGGCTTCCAGGTGCTAAGAGTACAGGTGTGTCCTATGTCTGGCCTCAGGTGTACACATGTCAGTACATGTGGAATAGACACTTGCCACAGATGGGTTTTACAGTAGGTCAGCTAACATGGAGTACCCAGCAAGGTCGAAAGAAGTGAGATTCTACCTCAACAAGGTGGCAGGAAAGAACTGACTCATGAAAGTTGCCCTCTGATCTCCACAGGAACACTGTGGGATATGCATGCCCACACTCACACACACCACACCACACACACTCACCATAACAACAACAACAACAATAAAATGTGTCTATGTGGTGCTGGGGAGATGAATCCATGGGTATGACGCTTGCTATGTAAGTACCAACACCTAAGTTTGAATCCCAGCTTCCACATAAAAAGCTAGGCTTGGCTGCGATATTGCATGGAATCACCACACTGTCCGGGGTGGAGGCAGGAGGATTGCCGAGGCCTGCTGGCCCCCAGCCAGACTCCAGGTTTAGTTAGGAAGTCTGTCTTAGGGATTAAGGAGGAGAACAAGAGACCCAACATCCTCCTCTGACTTCTATTTTTTTGTGTGTTTGTTTGTTTTCCAGACAGGGTTTCTCTGTGTGTAGCCCTGGCTGTCCTGGATCTCGCTCTGTAGACCAGAGCCTCGAACTTACAGAGATTCGGCTGCCTCTGCCTCCCGAGTGCTGGGATTAAAGGCATGCGCCACCATCACCCGGCCCTCCTCTGACTTCTACACGGGCACTTACACCTCCCCATCACAGCCCGTCCCCCCCCCCCCACACAAGCACCTGTGTCTGTGCTGAACACATACAGAACGTTTTCATGTCAGTGTTCTGATAACAATGCAATATGACAAATACGTACATAGCATTACATCATTAGGTATAACAAGCAGTTCAGAGATGATTTAACACATATGGGAGGAAGTATGTAGGCTCTATGAAAACACCACACAAGGGACTTTTGCATTGGAGGATTCATGTATCCTTGGGGAAGATGGTATCTTGGAGCCAGTTTTCCGTGAATACAAAGGGACATTATTTGGAAGAATTGCATAACAACATATCGGAATAATGGTCTCATCTTACAAGCATGTGACACAAAAACACTCTAAAATAAAACCTGGGTAGGGATGCAGCTCAGCTGATAGAGTTCTTAACATGCATGAGACCCTGGCGTTGACCCACAGGACCACATAAACAAGACATGCTGGCATGGATGTAATCCTAGCATCTGGGAGACAGAGGAAGGAGGATCAGAGGATCAAGGCCATTTGGGGCTCTATCATGAGTTCCAGGCCTACATGAGATCCTGTTTCAAAAAAAAAAAAAAAAAAAAAGATAATAAAATAAAATACTCATGGAAATCCTCCTGCCTCAGCCTTCCAAATGCTGGGGTCAAGAGCATGAACTAGTGTATTTGGCATGTTTGCTTTTTACATCTATTGATGCCCCCCCACCCCCCCTCCTCACACACACTTTTTCCCTCACTACAGGCTGGAGATTGAACTCAGGGTCAGCTCGTGCTAGATAGAAGTGTTACCACAAAAACTACTCTTGACGGGGGTAGGCTTTAATTTCTCTTTTTCCAAAAACTTCACCCAGCCAGTTGTCTCATAGTTATTCCTGCCCCTGCACTCCCGATGGACTAGCCTTCCAATTACACAGTGACAGGCACTTGCTAGGGACCTGTGGCCCGTCTGTCATCCATACTATCACGATTCCTAGTGTTTATCACACCCTCCATCCTGTTCCTCCTTACCCTAGAAGACGCCTGAGAGCAGGGCCCCGCCTCCTCAGCACCTCCTCCCAGGGGGTGGTTCTAATGTCTGTGGCGATGCTGGAGCCCTGTCACTTGTAGATAAGTGATAGCCACACAGAGTGGCTCCCATCAGCTAAACGTGGTTAGGCCCAGTACCTTTCCTCGCACTGGGACACGGCACCTTCCTGTTTCCATGTGCTCACCAGAGGCTATATTACTGCCTTATAAATGTGCTTGCTCTTCATAGTGTCCTTTGAATTAGCTGCAATGCTTTTTGATTTTCATATTAATAATTTGGGGGGAGGGTGAGACGGGGTCTCCTGTAGTCCAGGCTGTTCTTAGATTCACTGTAGGGCTTTCAAAGGATGATTTTGAACTCCTGATCCCCCTGCCTCAGCTTCCCAAGTGCTAGGATTACACATACACACTGCCATGCATGGCTTTAAAAAAATTCTATTTTGGAGACAGTTATCTAGACTAGTCTTGAACTTCTGGACTCAAGCAATCCTCCTGCTTCAGCTTTCCCAGTACTGGGACTACAGGCAAAGGCCACCATGCCTGCCTTACACATTGATAAAACATTTCATACTTGTACATGAGAAACAAGATTTTTTTTGACAGATTCTCAATATTCAACCTAGGATGGTCTGGAACTTGTCATGTACCATACATAGGTCAGCCAGAAACTCATGGCAGCCTTCCCACCTCAGCCTCTCAAGTGGTGGGATTATAGGCCTGAACTGCTGTGTGTGACGATGTCTTTTTTTTTTTTTTAAGACCTGTTGATTCCCTGCTCCCCCATTTTCCTCCTCCCCTGTAGTGCTGAGGATTGAACTCAGGGCCTCTGCGTGCCAGGCATGTGTGCTACAGAGAAGGTGTGTTGTGGAATATTAGCTGAAGATGTGTTACATTCGTTTATGCTGTGGAACATTTGTTTAATGATGCAAAGATGTGCTGCATTCTTTTATGCTGCATTTGTTTAACTCTGTGAAGCTGTGTTACTTTGCCTGTCTAAAACACCTGATTGGTCTATTAAAGAGCTGAATGGCCAATAGCAAGGCAGGAGAGGGGTAGGAGGGGCTGCCAGGTAGAGAGAATGAATAGCAGAAAAAGAGAAGAGAGGGGATGAAAAAAGGAGGAGAGGAGGATGCCAGGGGCCAGTCACCCAGCCACCCAGCCACCCAGCCAGCCATAGAGTAAGAAGGAAAGAAAAAATACACAGAAATAGAAAAAGGTAAAAGCCCAGAGGCAAAAGGTAAATGGGATAATTTAAGAAAAGCTGGCTAAAAATAAGCCAAGCTAAGGCTGGGCATTTATAAGTAATAAGTTTTTTTGTATTTATTTGGGAGCTCAATGGCGGGGCTCCCAAAAGTGTAAGGGAGCCAAAACAAAAAACAAACAAACAAACAAAAAAAAAAAAGCAACTACAGAGGTGTCTCTATGAACACCTCCATTTACTCTGTGAAAGATTATATTTGAACACCCCATCCCGACTCACCTGTAATATTTAACTAATTTGAGTATTTATTTTTATTTTATGTCTCTGAGTGTTTTGCCTGCATGTATGTCTGTGCACCACATGCACACAGTGCCAGAGGAGGCCAAAAGAGGAGGTCAGGCCGCCAGAACTGGAGTTACAGATGGTTTTGAGCTCTCATGTGGGCTTTGAGAATCAATCCATTGCTCTCTCCTGGGTGTGGTGTAGTGGTGTATGTATGAGAACCTTCACTTCCTGGGTGCCTCCAGTAGGACAATAGATACACAGTACCACACCCTGCCTGGTCTGCACAGGAAGTTCCAGGCTAGCCATGAATACTGAGTGAGACTCTATTAAACAAACAGGACAATAAGACACAACACAGCTTTAGGTGACTCCTGGAGGCCTGCCGGCTTTTAGAAGTTCCTAGTCTGTAAGTGGAATTGTGTAGCACTGAAGTCACAAGTTTAGGCTTCTGCATGGACAGGAAGTCACCCAAGGCTGGTGGGCTGGAGTGTGAAAGGTCTATCCTGAATATCCTCAGGGGCTAGGCCCCCAGCCTTCTCCACTGAGAAGATAGGCTGTGTTGGTATATGGTGTGTGTCTCAAAGTTTGCCCAGCCCCAGAGTCACCCCCTGTGATCCAGAGTGTCCTCAAGCTGATGAATCCATCTCTGGGGAACTCTTTTCATTGGCTATGAACTGACCCAATAAAGGATGCCCTAAGCACAGAAAAACAAAGTAAGGATTGTGTTGCTTCAGGAAGGCTCGGGGGCTCTGGCTTTGTTCTTAGAGGATGGGCATGTCACTCTGGCAAGTCTACTACCCTGGATGACAGGTAATGGATCTTGGGGCTCACTAGCTCACAATCTGACTGAAACAGCAAGTTTCTGGGTCAGTGAAGAGATCCTGCCAAAGAAAGAGGGGAGGACATCCTAACGTCAACCTCTGGTCTCCATAGCTCCCTTCCCTCCCCTTAGCACTGGGAAGCACACACACATGCATGCATGTGCATAACACACACTCGGACCCACGCACACACGCATGCATGCACGCAGGCTGTGTTGTGTTTTGCTATCTCAGCCCCTGAGCTGTTTTCTCTGCAAATTCGAGTCAGTGGCATACTTCTCCTGGCTAGTCACAGCACAGGCAAACATGCACCCAGTATTCTTGGGGCTCTGGGTGAGTCTTCCTTCCACACGCAGGTACAGCACTTTGGGGACAGTGTAAGTTTGGAAAGATGCTTCTCTGGGAAGTGTTGAGGAGGCACAGTTGCTCATCAGGGCTTGCAGAGGGTCAGCTGGGCCCCCAAGTGAGCCGTAAAGTAAGTCTGACTGTATTAATCCACTCAGGCTATCACAGCAAGATAGCATAAACTGCAGGGTAGAAACAACCAAATTCATTATGTCAAAGTTCAGAAGGCCGGAAGGCCCAGAGTCAGGTGCTGGTAGGATCGGCTGCTTCCAAGGGAGACCTCTCCCCTTGGCTTGTGGGTGGGGCCTTTTCTTCTTGTGGATCCCTGGGGTGTCACAGCATCTGGACTGTTCCCCCACTTCTTTTGTGGTACTGGGGATTAAACACAGGGTTTTGTACAAGCTAAGCAAGCCCTCTACCAGGCTGGCCTGGAGTTTGTTCTGCAGGCCACACAGACATTGAATTTGCTGTCTTCTTGCCTCAGGATCTGGAGGAGCTGACATTAGGGACTAGGGCCACCGGTCCTAGCTTGAATTTCCTCCCTGTATTAAGATACCAGCCAGGGGCTGATGATGTAGCTCAGTCAGCAGAGTGCTTGCCTAGCGTGCACAAAGCCCTGGTTCGATCCCCAAAGCCCTGGTTCGATCCCCAAAGCCTCGTAAACTGGGCATGGTGGCTCACATCTGTAATCCCAGCACCCAGGAGATAGATACAAGAGAATCAGAAGTTCAAGATCATCCTTAGATACACAAGGAGTTTGAGGCCAACCTGGGCTACGTGAGTCACTGTCTCACGATAATAAAATAAAACAGAAGGATGTCTGCTGCATCAGATCGGAGCCCACTGGACCGACCTCATTTCGTTTTAACCACCTCTTCAGGGTCCCCATCTTCAAGTAAAGTCACATTCTGAGGTGCTGGGGGCCAGGCTTTGGCATCTGAATTTGAGAGGGATCATAGTTGAGTCTATAACACCGAACTAGAAAGGATAGCTGCCCGAGACTTTGGAAAGCCCAGAGAGAAAACGGCATAAACGGTGCTCCTGGTTGCAAACATCTTACTACGCAGGCAGGAGAACAAATGGGGCAAAGGCCTGCTAGTCCTTCAACAAATATTTACTGAGCATCCACCATGTGACATGCTCTACCCTGGGTACCGGCGCTCAGGAGAGAACTTTGCTACAGCTCACACGTGATTAGGCCTTAGACATCAAAGTGAGTCTCCGGGAGGAAATCAGCAGTCACCAGTGGTCTTTCCTGCATTCTCTGCAGGTACTGCTGTGTTGTTTCTGGGTTTATCATTAGAGAGCATATGCGGGGTTTTTTTTTTTTAATAGCGAGAATGCCTTTTGGCTCCCTGCTTGACACTGATTTCTAAAGCTGACTTTGTACTCCTACGACACACCCCAGGACGTGGTGCCTGTGGCTCTTGTCAAGACAGGGCTCAATAGTCCCTGTGAAGGGCGAAGAGCATGTGTAACAAACAAGCCCAACAGAATGTGTGTGTGTGTGTGTGTGTGTGTGTGTGTGTGTGTGTGTGTGTGGCTAGGGCCTAAACTCAGGGCCATTTACGCGCAAGGCAAATGCTTTACCACTGAGATCCTTGTAAGTCTCTCCTCTCTCTGTCTCCTGTCTCTTTGTCTCTCTCTGTCTCTGTCTCTGCTGGAGTCAGGGCCTTGCATATACTAGTCAAGCACTCTAACACTGACCTATATCCTTAGCTGCTTTTTTTTTTTTTTCTTTTCTTCACTTTTTCTTTTAAGACAGGGGCTCACTAATTTTCCTGGACTGCCCTTGGACTTGTGATCCTTCTGCATTAACCTTTCTAGTAGCTGTGATGATAGGCCTGCTGCACCAATCCCTGCCTTCCTTCCCTCTCTTGCTTTCTCTGCTACAGATAAACCCTAGTGCCTCTCACAGGCAGGGCAAGTGCTGTGCCTCTCAGCCGCACCCTTAACCTCACAACAGGTAATTGCTCATTCACCTGAAGACCTGTGAGCCCGCAGATACTCGACTCTGCTATGTCCATGAGGGACTCAGGCTGCTTTCCCAGCTCTTGCCATACATCCATCTACAAGGTCTAAACCAGTAGCAGAGGGTGGGTAGGAAAGCATCCTGCCCTATCATCTGCTCCGGCCTGCAGATGGAATCTCCAAAGCTCCTGCTACATTCCATTGTTGGAATCTGTTTGGGTATTACAGGGCAAGGGAACAAGGCTTCAATACAGGCTTAGGAAAAAAGATGGGGCTTTGGGACCCCTAGCTGGCCTGTCCCTCAGGCTTATGATCCTGATCACATCACCTTCCGCTTGGACAAATTTATGAAATCCAGGCCCATGTTATTCATCGGCAGTGTGATAATGGTGATGAGGCTAGCCTCTTAGGGAAGTTGTCAACTGTTTTCCCTTAATTTTTTTTAGATTTATGTATTTATGTATTTATTTATTTATATTTTATGTGTTTTACTTGCATGTATGTCTGTGTGCCACATGTATACAGTACCTGAAAGGCCAGGGAAGGGTCTCAGTTCCCTTGGAACTGGAGTTACAGACAGTTGTGAGCTGCCATGTGGGTGCTGGGAATTGAACCCAGTTCCTCTGGAAGAACAGTCAGTGCTCTTAACCTCTGAGCCACACCCCCCCCCTTTTTCTTTTCTTGAGACAGGGTCTCCTATAGGCCACAGCTGGGCAGGAACTCCTTATCTTCCTGCCTGTGACTCCCAATAACTGCAGTCACGAGAATGTGTCATGATGATCAGTGGGATATGGTTGGTTTAGAGGAATTTTTGAGGTTCTGGGGATGGACAGAAAGACTTTGAGGATGCAGTCCAACACTCAAGCACCGAGTTACAGCCTAGACCCAGGTACTGGATGCCCATGAAGCACTCAGTGCCCCTGCCTGGCACAGGCCAAGCACAGCGACTGTGACCTTCCTCCTTTGTGTTTCCTGTTCTGGGAACTGAACTCAGGCTTTTGTGGTTGCAAGGCAAATGCTCTATCACTGAGACATGTCCCCAGCTCCTCCCAGAGACTTTAAACCAGTTCTAGATTACTAGAGCTCACTGTACATGCTATCGGTGGTCTCTATTCTGTATTGTCCAGGGATAGAGCTGGGTTTGTTTGACTTTCCTTCTTCCTTCCTTCCTTCCTTCCTTCCTTCCTTCCTTCCTTCCTTCCTT
>CABHPH010135792.1:39005-50595 GCA_902168325.1 Peromyscus nudipes | reverse complement strand
CTTCCTTCCTTCCTTCCTTCCTTCCTTCCTTCCTTCCTTCCTTCCTTCCTTCCTCCTTCCTTCCTTCCTTCTTTCCTTCCTTCCTTCCTTCCTTCCTCCTTTCCTTCCTTCCTTTCTTCCTCCCTCCCTCCTTCCCTCCCTCCCTCCCTTCCTTCCCTTCCTCCTTCCTTCCTCCCCTTCCTTCCTTCCTTCCTTCCTTCCTTCCTTCCTTCCTTCCCTCCTCCCTTCCTCGGGTCGCATAGCTGAGGCTAGCCTTGAACTCCTGATCTTACTGCCTCCACCTCCCAAGTGCTGGGATTATAGGTGTATACTATAGTGCCTGACTTACAGTATACACTTCCCTCCTTTCTTCTCTCCCATCTCTTCTTCCTTCCCTCCTCCCTCTCTCCCTTCCTCCTTTCCTTCTTCTTTCTTTTAAAGACAGGGTCATATGAAGCCCAGGCTGGCCTTGAACATGATATCCTCCTGTTCTAGCTTGCAAGTGTTGAGGCATGTACACTCAGCTTTTTAGAGTGTTTCCATCGGTGGGGAGTTGAATCTGCAGGTTTGGAACCTGTGGATACTGAGGGCTGCCCATCCTGAAAGCTCCTCGAGAGAATGCTTACATTCAGGCGACTCCTTGATGTTTACAACATGTTGTCATCTTCATAATCAGTTTAATTTGCACTCCTTAGCATCCCCGGGAGGTAGGCACTTTACAGATGAGAAAACCCGAAGAGAGGCTGAGAGGCTGCCGGTCGGTCACGAGGCTCTTAGCAGCCAGGGCTGCTGATTCAGCCTGGCTCTTCTGTCTTCTGCTGAGGTCACAGTCAGCACCTTACCATGATGTGCTCTTTGGACACTCTCCAAGGCCTCCGAGAAGCTGGCAGGGAAGTTTTGAGTTACAGGAACTGAGCTGGTTTCTTTGGTCCTCTAGCTGGAGCTCATATAGAATGTTCCAGAGTGTTTTTGTCCTGGGTTGTAATTTCCCTTTGGGACAGATCTATTGACTTAGCTCTCTGAAAAACAGCTTTGTACTTTCAGCAACTTCTGTGACCAGAGAGGATGACAAGAGGGGACTACCCACTGTGGTTTCTTGTCATTTTGGACCGGCTCACAGGCCAGATGGGGGAGAAGTTTCTTGGTTGCAGGCCAGCAGAAATGGTTTGACTGAGGTCCACCTTGTTTAGGGAAGGTGAGATGTTAACTGTCCCATTTCAAAACCTAGCCATGGTGGTGCACCCCTACAGTGCCAGCACTGGGGAGGTGGAGGCAGGAAGATTAGGAGTTCAAGGTCATCATCAGTGAGTTTGAGACCAGTCGGGGGTGTTCAAGATCTCAAAGCCAAACAAAACTGAAACAATAAGAAAAAGTGGTCCCCATTTTATTGTGTGGTATTTCTTCTGGCGCCTACACCCTTGGTCTTGAAGAATGCTCTGAGTACTGTATCCATTTTAGAAACACAGACAGGCATGCCAAAGATGGCCAATAAGTAATTTTCAATAATTTATTGGTTTTAAGGAAATGGGTTTGTAGACCATCAGTAAAGCTCATGCCCCGAGCTCTATTCCCAGGACAACAGCAAAAACAAATTATTTTGCTGGTCTTTTATTATTTATGAACTGCGGCATTCAGATGGATATGTTTGGATTTTAGAAGTCTATGTGGAGACATGAAATCGTTTGTTTCACTAGCTGTTTGCCTGCTGGGAGCCTTCCATCCTTGTTTGTTTATTTAAAGCGCTGTGTAGGCAAGATGATTTCCGCTAATTGCAATGTCTGTGACTACACATATAAAGCATTTTCCTGTTGTTAACCATCTCACTTGGGTCTGTGTAGGGCGTAGGGGATCAGTCATCGGGACACGTCAGAAACTGGTGGATTTCGAAATAGAAGTTGGGCAGGGCTTGGATGGCAGATGGGTGCAGGAAATGTCCTTCACATCAGCCTTTCACTTTGTGTTCTATTCTACTAGTCAGTCACCTGGAAGTTCTACTAGTCAGTCACCTAGGAGTTCTACTAGTCAGTCACCTAGGAGAGCTCTCCAGAGCCCACAGGAGTACAAGGAAGGTTGGCTGGGGTTGTAGGCAGGTAAACCCTTCAAAGATGTCTCCAATAACAGAGGCAAGGTGCTCTGGAAAGGTTCCAGCATGCCCTGGTATAGAGTCCTAGCTAGTGGAGCTGGGCTGGTGTAGTATGGAGGCAGAGGCAGGATGCTGACTTGGCATAGACACAGACCCGCGGTAATTCGCTTGAGACTAGGCCTTCTTCTAGGTGAAAGGGGCAGAAGCCGTCCATTTGCAAGGCTTCTAATTTTTCATTTATTTTTAAAAGATTTGTTCATTTATTTACAATACGCATGTGTGTGTGTATTTGTGCTTGAGTGCATGCATGCTATGTTTGGGTGGGTGCCCTCAGAGGCCAGAAGAGGGTCACAGATCCTCTGGAGTTGGAGCTACAGGCAGTATGAGCCATCCAATGTGGGTGGGAGCTAAACTCTGGAGGAGCAGGAAATGCTTTTAGCTGCTGAGCCATTTCTCCAACCCATATTTATTTATTTTTTTCCAAACTTTTTTTAAATAGTTTTTATTTAAATTTATTTTATGTGCATTGGTGTGAAGATGTCAGATTCCCCTGGAACTGGAGTTACAGACAGTCATGATCTGTCATGTGGGTGCTGGGAATTGAACCCAGGTCCTCTGGAAGAGCATCCAGTACCCTTAACCACTGAGCCATCTCTCCAGCCCAAAATGTGTAGCCCAGGCTGGCCTCGAACTCGTGATCCTCCTGCCTCCGCCTCCTTCAGCAAATCCTACCGGCGTGCACCACCACAACCGGCTATTTTTTTTAAAAAATCATCATGGTTGTTGTCGTCATTAACAAAGCCTCATATACCCCAGGCCGACCTTGAACTTACTCTATAGCTAAGGATTATCTAGAAACCCTCCTGACCATCCTGCCTCTACCTCCCAAGGCACTGAGATTACAGATATGCACCACCACACTCAGCTTGCCTTTGATACTCTTATGTTTTAAAATCCATGCTTTATGTGTAGCGGTACAATCTACATATTAATTAAGACTATGACAGGATGTTTGGGTATAGTTTTAAGCAGAAGAGAAAAGGGAAAACTTTCAGGTTATAGAGCCCTTCCCCTCAGAAGCCCTTATTGCCTTCCTAACCCCTTTTCTAAGTGGGTCAGTGGGACAGAGGTCAGCCAGGACTAGCCATGGTGGTTCCTGTTCCCTCAATGGTCAACAGAATTGAAAAGAAAGCCTGATCGATCGGCACAGCCACTAACTCAAGGGAAAGGGGGCAAAATCGTTCTTGCTGCTTGGCTGCACAGAAGTTGAGTCACAGATCCTCCCCCCACACAAACTATGGTGGAATCCAAACTAGAAAGAGTCAGCTTTCTGCCCTCTTTCACTGGGGCCGAAGGGGTAACTCAGCAGGCAAGGGTGCCAGCCCTGAGCGTGCAGTCAACAGGTGGGAAGAGAGAACTGACTCCCGAAAGCTGTTCTCTGACTGCTACATGTACACTACATGTGATACATGTTCACACACACACACACACACACACACACACACACACACACACATGCTTACATATGCACAAAACCAATTAAAATTAATTTTAGAAGTTGCAAAGACAGGAGTCATGAAAGAGGAGGGAAAGCTGTCTGTCTGTCTGCCTGTCTGTCTAGTCATTTTAGGCTTTTTGTTTTTTTGAGACAGTCTCATGTAGCCCAGGCTGGCCTTAAACTTGTTATGTATGAAGCTAAGATGATCTGAAATTTCTGATCCTCCTGCCCCATCCCCCATCTTCCATCATAGGCCTGTGCCACTACACCTGGTTTGTCCGGTCTTCTAACTCTCTTAAGATGTTTGCAAACCTTGTGACAGAGGAAGCACCTTGGTCTGATGGAGCAAGCTGTGGGTGTCTTTGAGCCATCTCTGAACTCTGGCTTCTGAGCCTTGGGCACACTTTAATCTGGCCATAAAAACTTGGTCCCTTTCTTGATTTCCACACACACCTGAATCATGGCACGCTAAATAAACTCTGGAGTTTGTAGGTAGAAATGGCCATGCAATGGAACAGAAATAAATATATCTATAACATAGCCCGCCCCCCCTCAGAGGTTCTCATTCTGTAGCCCAGGTTGGCCTTGAGCTCATGGCAATCCCCCTGCCTCAGCTTCCTAAGCCCTGGGGTTACAAGTGTACACCACCACTCCCAGGTCCATCTGGATTTTACTAAGCCCTCCATGTTTTTCCCCTCTCCTCCCCACCTTCACAGATCTCCCTTTCTGTTCCGTACAGCTCTTTCCTTCCCTATCCCTGTACCAGGAAGAACTGTCATTCTCTGAAGGCTCATACTGAAAGGCCCGGTATCGGCACAAGACACCCTAAGACCAAGTTCTTGGCACCAAGGAGATTTATTTGCCCCAGAGGGACAGAGGGCAGGGAGTAAGAGACAAAGACAGGAGACAGAGGAAGAGGGAGAAAGGGAAGAGAACAAGGGAGAGGGGGAAGGGATATTTGCCCCAGAGGGACAGAGGACTGCCTCTGGATGGAGAGGAGACAGGAAGGACCCACCGGCAAATGGCAGTTTGTAAAGGGAAAAGGGGAAATCCCCGTGTGAGGATGAGGTGTTCAATTTTGATTGGACAGGTTAATTAAGATAGCCAAAGGGGGCTTTTGATTGCTGGACTCCAATACTTTGGTAGCTGGACCTTGGTGGTCAGCCTCAGGAGGAGGAAGTGGCCAAATAAGGGAATAGACCTTGGTGGCTAGCTTTAGGAATGGAATCTAATGGTTTTTGTTTTGTTTTGTTTTAGCAAGGAAGGGGG
Organism: Peromyscus nudipes; assembly: GCA_902168325.1. Taxonomy (NCBI): domain Eukaryota; kingdom Metazoa; phylum Chordata; class Mammalia; order Rodentia; family Cricetidae; genus Peromyscus; species Peromyscus nudipes. Next base: position 45,766 of record CABHPH010135792.1, on the reverse strand, counting down.
ACTGGAAGGGCAAGGCCTGCCAGAGCCATGTTTGCCATGCTCAGGCCTACTAGAGTCCCTTCACAGCCCTTTTGGACTTTGAACCGTCAACAGCTGGCTCTTCTACCCCAACCTAGTCTGTCTGGTTAAAGAGAGTTCCCTCACATTAGAGTTCTGGCGTCAGCAGGACTCTTGTTTGCACTTACTTGGTTCAACTGAGGGGGTTAGACAGGGTGGGGAGCATGGGCTGTCTGTGCTAGAGATCTGAGCTGTGTTCCCTCTCACCCAGCCTAGCAGCTGGTAAGGGATGGGCAGGGTTCTCCAGCTCCTCCCGAGGGAGGCCATGTCTGAAAGAAGTGTCTACCTGAAAGGAAAGCACACTTGTCCCACAGATTTCGTCTTAGAAACCTAAGAAAGAAGATGGCATGAGGTGAGGCGGGGAAGAAGGAGAGCGAGGGTCTGGGCAAAGCGGAGCAGGAGATTCTGGCTAGCTATGGTTAAGATACATTGTATACAAGTATGAGATTCTCAAAGGAAAAAAACCAATTCTAAAACAACAATTACAACCAAAATAGAAGTAAACACTGGGATGGGGCTTGGCCCAGTGCTTGCCTGGTAGGCACAAAGCCCTGGGTTCAGTCCCCAGCACCATGTAAACCGTTCCTGGAGCCTCACTCACTCCAGTAATCTCAGCATTGGTAAAATGGTGCTCTGAGGTGGTGTGGATGGTGAGGACGGAGAAATAGGACCCAACCATGGCTATGGAAACCTGGAGAACTCCATCTTGGACTTCTTGCTGTGTGTGTGAATATATATATATATATAAATATATATATATATATATATACATACATATATATATGAATAATTTAACTTATACTCTAAAATACTATATCCATGTTTGTATCAGTATAAAAAGGATGTCCAACCAGGCATAGTGGTGCACACCTTTAATTCCAGCACTCAAGAGACAGAAGAAGACTGATCTCTGTGAGTTCAAGGCCAGCAGGGCTATGTAGAGAGGCCCTGCCTCAAAAAAGAAAAAATGATGTCCTTCTCTAGGCTTGCAATGTTTCTGTCTTCCTCTGGTCTGCTATTTGCAAGGCACCATTCTGGGCAGTGGGGACTGAGTGACAAGCCCGTCCAGATTGGAATCTAGGGTCTGAGGGAAGACAGAGTCTCATCCAACAACCAGAGGCCAAGTCAACCATGGTGGCTTTAAATTTTTTTGTTTTATTATTGTTGAAGGATGTGTATCTCTATGGGTATGTATGTGCACATGAGTGTGAGTGCCCATGGAGGCCAAAGGAGGGCATCCCTGGAGTTGGAATTACAAGAGTTTGTGAGTGCCTGATATGGGTGCTGGGAACTGAACTTGGGTCCTCGGCAAGAGCATGTACTTGCCGGCTGAGCCACCTCTCCAGCCTTTTTTACTTTTTAAAAATACAATCTAATGAGAGATGATTTGAATGGCTGTCAGGCAAGGTTAAAGCTGACATTCTAAGATTACAACCTACTGCAGGGCTGATAGGAATGAGTAATTAGTGTTCCTTTCCTCCCTTCCTTTCCTCAGCTACATACCAGTGAACAAAACATTGAGTCAACTTGTGGTCCAGGCTAGCCCAGGCTGGGGTGTAGCACAGCACGCACACCGTGAGCTGAACCTTGGCTTGGTTTCTACCAGGTACCACAGTGGGAAGCTGGTGATTAACGCCAGCCTTGAAGCTAGCAGGTCGCTAGTCCACAAGCCAAGGACTGTTCTTGGAGCTGATGGTAGCAACAGCAGCAATGACATCCTTGGGAACCCCATCTCTAAGGTACAGTAAGCAGGAAGCCATGTGTTTACCGTGGTCATATTTCACCCAGATTGGCCAGCTCAAAGGAGGCACTGGTACCTCTGCTACAGAGAGCTGCTCATGGCAAGCTGTAGTGATCCATTTTTTTTTTTTTTCTGAAAATATCTCTTGGCTTCAAAGAGACTGAACCTTGGCTGGACTTTGGGGCCAAGTTAATAATATGCCTTGAGATCATTTAAGAGTATGTACTTAACGTGATGTCCTACTGTGTACTCAGCCTGTTTAAGTTTAACCTGCCTTTAAGAGAACAATGAAACCAAACCTTACCATGCCTTGGCTTTCCCATGCAATCAGCTTTACAATCTAAGCTAAATACATAGTTTTAATCTTAAACTATGTACTCTTCCAGCTCCTAACCCAGAATAATGTATGTATCGTATCGTAATCATTTGCTGAAAGTACTCAACAGGTTGGAAACAACCTTAAACAAAACAACCCATAAATGCTGGAAGCAATATGGGATACAGGTTGCTAAGGTCTGCTCGCAGTTTTGAGTGCTACTGTGGGTCAGTTGGAGTCAGTAGGGTAACTTGTCCCCTTGGAGAACTTCGTTAAAAATTTTTGTAAGAAACGTATTCCTCATTGCTTTCCTATATCCCTTTAATGTGCTGTTCAGTAAATACATAGCAAAGCCCTTTGTTAGGGACAGGCACAACAGGACAGACAGTCAACAGGGACAGATCTCAGACACACACAGCAGACAGACTACAGACAGGCCAGTAATCACAGACTATAGACAGCTGGAAGATACATGGAGAGAAGTGGTAAATTAAAATGTAGGCTCTTGCCAGGCGTTGGTGGCGCACACCTTTAATCCCAGCACTCTGGAGGCAGAGGCAGACGGATCTCTGTGAGTTCGAGGCCAGCCTGGTGTCCAAAGCGTTCCAGGAAAGGTGCAAAGCTACACAGAGAAACCCTGTTTCAAAAACAACAACAAAAAAAAAAAAGTAGACTCTTTCTTGGTCAAACTACACCAGTGAAGTTTCTGTTTTCATCCCTTAGTTTGACACTGGCACTCTTTGGTGTCCCCTCTGAGGTTTCTTTGATGCCTTGACATGGTAGGCTTTCTCAGTGGAGATGACAGGGGCCTAGGTGGCCACATGGAAGTATATGTGGGGGTAGGGTTTCAGGTTGGTATGGAATCTTCCAGATTAACATTCAGGCCTCCATAAAATCTGAGGTGAGTGGTGATGGAAGATTTGATCTGGCTAACAAGGAAGTTGAGGTTAGTACAGTTTGGGCATTTGGTATCTTGGTTTCTACGCTAGATGCTGTAGCCTCTTTGTCTACCATGAAGGCACAATCTGAGGGCTCTGAGGGTGTGGGTGACGAGGATGGACTTAGCAATACCTGTGGAAACCTGGAGATGGCGAATGGAGAACTCCAGCTTGGCTTCTTGCTGTGGTCATAAGCAGGCAGGTGAACCAGAGTCAGTTGCCCCGTGCACTGGTCAGCTGGCCAGCTTGTGAATCCCATCTGAGGTGAGGTTAGTGACCTTTGTGCTGATGGGTATCGTGGCTACAGGCATTAGCTATTAGCAGCACCTTTGCTATGACGAGCCACCTTGGGTGGAAGAGCTAGCGTAGGAGTGCGAGCTTCATCACTGACCTTGGCACATGTTTGCCAGCGCTTGTCTCATTGAAGAAGATGCTGAGGGAGTCATCTCCTTGGTGGTCTTGTCACTTGGCATCTGGTTATTCTAGGTAGAAGAGCTCCCGGCTGGTATTGCCAGTCTGGACACTAGCCTGGGGCTTGGGTAATAGCCCACACCAGTTCTGTGATGTTAGCCTTGTTGACACCAGCCCAAGTGACACAGCAGAAGATAATCCCTATCGGGTGAATGCCTGTGTCACAACCATGTGGGTGTGCCTCTCCGAGCAGGCAGCCTGGGGCAGGGGGTTCAGAGCTGCCACCACCACCCTTACTCAGTCAGGGGTCTGGGTTCTACTTCGTCCTTGTTCAAGTGGCCTGTATGTGTCATGTAATGTAAAAAATATTGAATTATTTATGTGTGTACATGTTTGTGTGCACAGGCTATGGCGCACACGTGGAGGTCAGAGAATAAGTGCCTTTTCCCACTGAACCATCTCTAGCCCTCTATGTAAAAATTTTCACTTAATTCTTCTCAACTCTCCCATATGGGTGGTTCTAAATGATTCTGAAGAATGTTATAGGGTCCATGTTATTGGGATCCAGTTTTTGGATTTTAAAGCTAACTAGAGTGGGTATGCCAAGCTCCTCCCTGAGAAGTGGGTTTGAACGTCATAATTCACTTATTTACTTTTCTCTCTGTCACTTGGCCAATGTCTGATTATTGTTGTTGTGAGCTAAATATTGGAATAGCTACAAAAAGTACTTGAATATGAGTAAGACAGCACCCGACAGGGACATGGGTCCCGAGTGAGGCTGAGGCAGAGCTGGGTGCCCACAGAGGTTTCCTAGGGAGATCTGAGCTTGCTTTACCCAGCAGGACTGCATAAGAGAATGATTGGACCACAGGCCTGGGTACCAGGTGTTTGGAAGAGTCTACCCTTGACTGTATCTAGCAAGGGGGGGAGGTCTTTTGCCACGTCCCTTGGCACTGTTATAAAAAGCCGTTTTGAATAAAGTTCTGGGCCGGTGGATAAGGATCCAGGCGCTCATGAGGCTATCCTGTATTTCTATCTGTTTCTCTCCTCTCTATCCTTCTACCTAAATCTCTTATCCCTCACTCCTCAAGAGTACCCAGGTTAAAGGTGGGGGCAGGTCCCCCCCACATGGCTGGAATATGGTAGGTGTACATCTTTGGTCTTTTTCCTAGATGGGTGCTTTTTGTAGTTCTTTTGTTTTGTTTGAGACAGAGTCCTTCTATGTAGTCTTGGTGGTTCCTGGAACTCACTATGTAGACCAGAGCTGTCCTCGACATTCACAGAAATTCTCCTGCCTCTGCCTCCCCAGTGCTGGGATTAAAGGCGTGGGGGGATGAGGCTATTCATGACATGAGCACATCTGGTCCTCTCTATGGCATTAGCAAGAAAATGCCTTTCTGGGACTGTCCTCCAATGGTTGATCCAGGACTGTCTGGGTCCCACAGTGTCTTCATTTAGACCATCGCTTAACTGGCATCAAAAGGCAGAATCCCAACAATTTCTTTAAGATTTTAAATGGAGGCTGACAGGATGACTCAGTGGGTAGAGGTGTTTGCCACCAGGCCTGAAGATCTGAGTTTGATCCCTCGGACTTGCATGGTAGGAGGAAAGAATTAACTCCTACAAATCCTCCTCTGACTTCTACAGGCATGCCATGGCACCCCCCCCCCCCCCCCCCACCTAATAATAAAGAAACAAACAAATAAATAAATGAAAGGTCTTAATTAGCTTTATCTTTCCATTCTAGCACCGAGCAACACTTTACTGAACAAATTCAAGTGTTCCAGGAAGCCAGACAGAAGAGGTCGGTTTCAAGAAAAGGACTTGAAGAAGCCAGGAGCAAAACACAAGTTGCTTTCCTTGCACCGGTGGGTCCGGAGGTTGAACAATAGATGAGTTGTTTGATGGGTAAGGGTGACTCCAGGTGACTGCCTTCCTGGTTTAATGATTAAGGCAGTGGAAACCGATTAAGCTGGACGCTCAGAGAAAACCAGCCTTCGTTTCTCTTACTTTGGAGCAGGTGGTGTAGAACATCATAGTTGACTCTGTTTAGGTTGTTAGTATGGGTGATAGCCCCCAAACAGTAGAAGCTTTCTGAAGTTATTTAACACAAGGCACTTTTTTGCCCCTCTGTCCTTCCTTCCATTTCCTTTGACAGCTTCTCATGTAGCAGACTAGTCTTGAACTTGATATACAACAGAGGATAACCTTGAACTTTGGTCCTTGTGCCTGCACCTCCCAAATTCTGGTATTACAGGCGTGTGTTTATGCAGTGCTGGTTTATGCAGTTCTGGGGATTGAATCTAGGGCCTCACACATGCTAGGTAAGCTCTCTGCCAACATCCCCAAAGCCTACTTTGTGAGCTAGGTCTCCTGTGGTCCAGGATGTGTACCCACACGGATGTAGAGATCAGAGGACAACCTTGTGGAGTTGGCTCTAGCCTTCCAACTTTTCGGGGGATTTAGAGATTGAACTCAAGTTGCCAGATTTGCATGGCAAGACCCTTTATCTGCTGAGGCATTCTGCTGGCCCAATTCTCTTCTCTCCTCTCCTTCCCTCTCCCCTCCTCTCTCCTCTCCTATTTTTTTTTTCTCTTGACACAGGGCCTCACACTATAGCTCAGTTTGGCCAGCAGTTTATTATGCAGTCCAGGCTGGCCTTGAACTCATGGCAATCCTCCTAAACTCTGGAGTTTTGAGCACGTACCATCACACTTAGCTCTGGAATATTTTTCTTGAGTCAGTATTACTAAGAACTTGTTTCTTGGTTTTGAAATGAGCAAAAATCTGTTGCAACTGGGTAAAAACCATGGTTATAACTCAGATTCTATGCCTTTTGCAATGATCTATTTGCTGTGCCAGTAAAGACAGGCTGTTCTTTCCTACATGGTAGGAAGAGAACCAATGAACTGACATTGTCGTCTACTGTGTTGTTAGCACTGAGAACCACCAGGCACAGACCCTTTGTCTGGGGATGAGCTGCCCACCTAACTCAGTTACAGGGAAGAAAAGATTCACAAACACTCCAAGAGTAAAAAAACACCATTTCCAGCAGAGGTTGACATTCTTTATGCCATGATATAAAAGTGTCTGCTATGGGAAGCGAAAGCTAGAAGTTCAGCTAGAGACACTCAGCCATGAGGAGGAAAAAAATCTCAGTTGGAAATACCAGTTGACTGCCAGTCAATTTCTATAAATGTTTTTGGTGCCCCATTTGATGATATCTGTCTGCCTGCCTATCTGTCTATCTATCTATCTATCTATCTATCTATCTATCTATCTATCTATCTATCTATCT
>CABHPH010135792.1:23516-34466 GCA_902168325.1 Peromyscus nudipes | reverse complement strand
TTTATCTATCTATCTATCTATCTATCTATCTATCTATCTATCTATCTATCTATCTGTCTGTCTGTCTGTCTGTCTGTCTGTCTGTCTATTTGTCTGTCTATCTATCTATCTATCTATCTATCTATTGATTTATTGAAATAGGCCTTGTGTAGCTCTGGATGGCCTTGAGTTTTCTGTGTATCACTGATTGACTGAGTGTTTGATCTTCCTGCTTCATCTCCCAAGTGCTGGGATTACAGGCATGTGTTACCACACATAGTTTTATATGGTGCTGGGGACTGATCCCTGGATCATGCCCATTAGGCAAGGTCTCTACTAACTGAGCTACATCCTTACCCCTGTCCCTAAACCTCCTTTTTGTTTACTCTGTCCCTGTTCCCTTCGCCTTCATGACTTTGAAATGGTCAAACTCTGTCATCGTGGTTGTGGTCATTACTTTTCTGTTGCTGTGACAAGCCCACAGCAGAGCGCAACTCAAGAGTTTATTTTGGCTTGGGGTTCCAGAGGGAGAGTCCATATTGGCGGGGTTGGCATGGCAGCAAGCTGCCAAGGCAGGATCACTTCTTCAACTTCAGTCACGAATCAGAGAGCCGACAGGGAGATCCGGAAGTCCTATGAGGACACAAGCTCTCAAAGTCCGACCCCATGATACACTTCTTCCATCAAGGTACGCCACCTCCCAAGCTCCGCCACCAACTGCAGACCAAGTGTTCAAACACAGGTACCTATGGGGGACATTTCTCACCCAAACCACCATAGTGGCTCTCCTTTCTCTGGCCTGGCTTCAATCTCACTGGCTCCTCCCCATCTCTCCCATGCTTCAACAAATAGTCGAGTAAGAAAGGACTCAAAGGTCTATTTTATGTTTTTAATTAGTGTTTATCAATTATGCAAATAGTGGATTTCATGATGGCATTTCATATATGTATGTAAGATTCTTTGGTAATATTTACTCTCTGATTAACCATACTTAAAATATTTTGGGGCTGCCACCAATCCTGACTACCTGAGTTTTTTCCCCAAGACTCACATGGTGGGAGGAAAGAACAGACCTTTGCAAGTTGTCCTCTGATGTGTATATATATACATATACATATATGTGCACATAAAATAAATAAATAAATAAATGTAATAAAAATCTTATCTTTATTATTACTATTTTTAGCTTATAAAGGATTAGGCTTTATTATGACAGTTTTAACATAAAACTTCTTTTTGTGGCTGGGCGGTGGTGGCACGTGCCTTTAATCCCAGCACTCGGGAGGCAGAGCCAGGTGGATCTCTGTGGGTTCGAAGACCAGCCTGGTCTACAGAGCGAGATCCAGGAAAGGCGCAAAGCTACATAGAGAAACCCTGTCTCGAAAAACCAAAAAGAAAAAAAAAAAAGAAAAAGAAAAAACCAAACTTCTTTTTGTTGTTTCTTCCCCTTTCTTCACTCCCCTCCTCTCTTCCTCATGCCCTCCCACCCCAGAAACCTCCTTTCCTCTCACATGTTTCACGCCCTTCCCCTTCTCAGCACCCCTTGTTCCCTTCTCATGGTCTCATAACCCCTTATTCACATATATGCAAATATTAAAAGTTAGGATCTGCATATGAGAAAGAACACATGATGTTTTTATGACACAGGGGCACCTCCCTTAATAGAATACTTCCCTATATAGCAAATAATTGTTTCAAAATAAAATTTCCATATGATTTATTTAAAATATATATATTTTAAATGGTACCTTTTCATATGTGGCTCTCTATAGAAGGACATCTTCTGCCATGCTTGTCCTCTAGTCACCGTGTGGAACTTCAGGATGAAGTCAGTGAGCTGCATGCATATGAAAGGCGTAGTCTGTCTTCTACACCACAACCCAACAACCAAAGCCCTGTGTTTTTTGTTTTTTTTTTTTTGTTTTTTCGAGACAAGGTTTCTCTGTGTAGCTTTGCGCCTTTTTTTTTTAAACTTTTTTTTCCGATTGATTGATCGATATCGGAATTGATCAATCAATCATCGAGTCATCGATTCATGACGTCATCATTCAGTCGCGGGAACCGAACTCGCCACCTCTGCCACCACAGGCCGGACGCCTAACCTCTGAGCCACCTCTCCGGGTCGCTCCAAAGCCCTGTTTTGATCAACATTACAATCTTGACCAGCTTTCTTGTATGAGGTAGGGAGGAGAAGTGGGTCACCTATTCAGCTTCCTTCCTGCTTTATTTTGTTTTTAAAGATTTATTTTTTTTAAAGATTTATTTATTTATGATGTACACAGAAGAGGGCGCCAGATCTCATTACAGATGGTTGTGAGCCACCATGTGGTTGCTGGGAATTGAACTCAGGACCTCCGGAAGAGCAGTCAGTGCTCTTAACCTCTGAGCCATCTCTCCAGCTCCTAAAGATTTATTTTATTTAAAAAAATACATGTATGCTAGTTGTTATAAACTCATGAGTGCAGGTGCCCATTGAGGCCAGATGTATCAGATCGAATGGAGCTAGTGTTATAAATGGTTGTAAGCCACCCAAAGTGGGTGCTGGGAATTGAACTTGGGTCCATTGGAAGTGCATTATGTGTTCTTAACCACTGAGCTATTCTCCAGCTTGATTCCTACTTTTAAGATGTTGGTTTCATGGGCTGTCAAGATGACTCACGAGGTAAAGGCACTTGCTGCCAAACCTAATGGCTTACCTGAGTTCCAACTTCAGTACCCACATGGTTAAAAAAGAGAACTAACTCCCATAAGTTGTCACCTGACCTTCACACATGTCAATAATAAATAAATCTAATTTAAAAACCTTTTAGAAGAAGACATTGGTTTCAATGAAAAACATGAACCATCATAGAGAAAGAACCATCATCAGAGGTTGTGCTTTGGGCAACTGGAACTCTGGGGCACACTTTTCTGTTTTGAGGACTTTCTGTTTTGAAGCCCCTTCCAGCATTTGGGGAGATGGTGGGCTTCCTCACAGTGACAGCCTCTTTCCATCTGTCACTGGTAGAACCTGTTCACAGCTTCCTGAACAACTTCTAGGCCTGGGATCTTTTCTGTCCCATCCCAGGTCCCCTTGTTCTGATGGCTCTGCCTTCTGTCCCGCCATCTTGGTACCAAAGTCCTCCTGAGATGGCCCAGGTCAATACGCTCTCAATCTCCAGGAACACACTTTTACCCTGATAGCAAGGCTAGATGGTTTTGTCTCCAGCTTGAGAAAGCTGCTGGAGCGAGCCCAGCCCAGAGTTGCCAAATCACCGAAGGCAGCCAAGAAGTAGACCAAGATGTTTAATTTTATTTTACTTTCCCTGTTCTGGGATTAAACCCAAGGCTTTACTCATGCTGAGCAAATGCCCCACCACTGAGTTCAGTTTTTTATTTTTATTTTGAGGCAGGGTATAGACAAGTTACTCAGGCTGGCCGCGAGATCCTCCTGCCTCAGCTTCCCAGGTCCAGCTTATAAGTTTCTTGGAGACAAGTTTTTGCTACATAATCCAGGCTGGCCTTGAACTTCCAATCCTTCCATTTCAGCATCCCGAGTGCTATTTTTTTGTTTGTTTGTTTTATTTCTAATCACAGACTTTTTTTTTCAGAAAGACCATAATTTTATTTTTTCATGCATTCATAAAATCTTTAGTTTAAAAAATATTGTCACCGGGCAGTGGTGACGCACACCATTAGTCCCAGTACTCGGGAGGCAGAAATTGAAAATTTGAGGCTACCTACAGATCAAACTCCAGGACAGGCTCCAAAGCTACAGAGAAACCCTGCCTCAAACCCTCCCCTCCCCCTAAATATTGTTCAAAGTCACAGTAAATAGCAACTCGGTATTTATGGGGTGACTGCGATTTGCTAGCTGTCTTTCTGGGAGCCAGGGGTGTATTCAGAGCAGAAACAAATCTTAAATCCACAGATCCCAGAGTGCGTAGTCAGAAATGGACAACAAGACAAGTAAACAATAGTCTGTTCCGTCAGATGATAATAAGCAATGGAGAAAATGAAAGCCGAGGGTGGGTGGGAGTCCCAAAAGTGGGGAAGGCAGTTTACACTTTCGCTCTTTCATTTTCCCCTTACAACTTTAATTTGCATGGAAAGTTTCCTAGGTGAGGAGGTGGGCAGCTGAGCAGCATCCAGTTTGGAGGAAGAACATTTTGGGTCGAGTATTAGTAAGACGAAGGGCAGAAGCCCCGATGCCTACTGCGTTTGAAGAACATGACGGAGGCTGTGTGGCTGCCCGCAAGGGAGAGGGTTGGGAGAGACAGGAAGAAGGTGGCCTCAGAAAAACATGAGGGTCCCATGAGAAGATGGCTGGACACTCAGGAGGCTGCCTGTCTGGCTATGATGCTGGGAGGAGCCTCCTGACTGCCTAGAATCTCAGCAAGGAGCTTGGGGTGGCTTTGTAGGTCAAAGCTATCCAAGAACTGAGACCCTCAGTCCAGCCTCCTTAAAGGAAGTGACTGTCAGCAGCCACACAGGAGAGCTTGGAGGTGGATCCCTTCACTGTGGTCAGCACCATGATGGGGCCTTGTGAAGGATGGAGGGACAGAGAGGGCCCCACCGGTCCTGGTCCAGATTTTTGACCCCAGGAGCAGATCACAGGCTTATGTCATATCCAGGCACGAAGCTCATTCTCAACTGTGACTCAGCAGTGGAAAAACAGCAGTCCTACACCCTGGAGATATAGCATACTCCAGATCCGAGCAGTCCTACACCCTGGAGATATAGCATACTCCAGATCCGAGCAGTCCTACACCCTGGAGATATAGCATACTCCAGATCCCAGCTAGCCTTGGTGTGAGAGGAAGCCCTGACCACTGTCCCCCTCCCAAGTGCCTGACTGCTGAAGCAGGAAGGATAGTTCTCCACGATCTTTCAGTGGAATCTTCCCACCCTCTCCCCTGTCGCTGGGAATTGAACCTAGTATCTCACACATGCTAGGCAAAGTGCTGTATCTCCGAGCCATACTCTCAGCCCATGAAGCAACTTTCCTGTAATATGGGGGGGGGGGGGGTCGCAGCCGGTCAACCTGGATTGCTTGCCTGTGGGAGCCCATCCATGTCTCCTTTTAAAAACCAGCTTTTGGTATTTCCAATAGTTGCCTCAAAGTTGTGGGCTCAAGGGGGTAGAACACAGTCTGTGTCCGCTGCAGCTTCCGAGAGTGACTGCAGATTCAACTGTGATCATGGTGGGTTAGGGTGGACCCTAAATCTAGTCACTGTGTTTCCTTAACACAAGACGAGAGAACACAGAGATAGGTAGAGGCTGAGACTGGTCAAACGTGGAGAGCCCCACAGCCCTAGGCGTTCCAAGGACGGTCATCAGAAGGAGAGAGGTGAGCAAGGGTTCTGTCTGGGAGTCCTTGAAGGGAGCATGATGCTTCCTCAGATGTACTTCAAGCCTTCAGAACGGAAAGGAAATTGTTTCTGTGGGCTTAACCCATCCAGTTTGTGGAAGTGTGTTCTGGCACCCTGGGAAAGCAGCACAAAAGCTTATTTATTTTCTTTTAAAATTATGTGCACTATGCAGAGTTAACCGGGACCCTGGGCCTGCTGTCTCTTTCTCCCCCTCCTTCCTCCGCTCTCTCCTCTCCCTGCTTCCTTCCCTCTTCTTTCCTTTCTCCATTATTTGGTGACAGGGTCTCACTGTGTAGCCTAGTCTAGTCTCAAACCAGTGATGGACCCATCTCACCCTTTCAAGTGCCGGGATTACAGGTTTGTGCCCACCCAACTCCAGTTAAATTTCCTTTTATAGGATTTTTTTTTCCTCACAAGATCTTGTTAGGTAGCCCAGGCTGGCCTCAAACTCATAATCCCACCCCTAAGTGCTAGGACTACAGGTGTGCACCAGCACTGCTTTTCCCTCCCAAATATGACATAACCCTTATTTTGTGGTGTGCGTTAGGCATGTGCTCTACCACGGGGCTGTGTCTTCACTTCCTGCTTTTATTTCTTGATTTCTCTGTTTTCTGTTTTGTTTTTCGAGATAGGGTTTCTCTGTGGAACAGCTCTGGCTGTCTTAGAACTCGCTTTGTAGACCAGGCTCACCTTGAACTCACAGAGATCCATCTGCCTCTGCTTCCCAAGTCCTGGGATTAAAGGCATGCACCACCACTGCCTGGTTTTTGTTTGTTTGTTTGTTTTTTACATATTTGTATAATGGAAAGTATTGTAGGAAAATTGTATTTAACAACTCAGATTTTGAAGTAGAATTTCACAGACCAAAACTTATGTTAATAGCAACTTTTCAACATCCTTTGATGAGGCCACAGTTATTTTCTCTCCTCTTTCTGTCCCCAGTTTGCATAGGCCCTTATTGGACATCAGGGAGTGATTTAAGAGGGTCACTTGCTTAATCTGACCAGAGTCACCTCACAGGCCAATCCCCAAGCCACAGGGACTCTGGGGCAGACAAAGGGGAAAGACAGATAAGCCTGGAACTGTGGACTCAGGGCTACTCTGCCCACAGCCCCAGGAAGGGGGGTGGACACACAGATTTCCCAGCACAGCAGAGCTCAGCGTATTTCTTCAAGCGTCATCACTAAAGACCTTTTACTCTGTTTTTTTTTCTTCCTTTCTAGAACACCCCCAGTGAGCTCAGCATCTCCTGACTGTTGGATCACATGCCTTATCTGCTTTGGAGTTTGAGTTTTCAGTAGCTCAGCTTTGTGGCTACAGATGGTCCTTGGGGTGGGGAGCAGGCTTCCTGCTGCTTTCCACCCACAGCCCTGTGATACCAGTGGCAAAATAGAACCCTAGTAGCCCCTGCTGTTAATCTCCAACAGAGGAAGTCATGCTGGCAGAGTCCACGACGACGTAGGCCCTCAGATGCTAACTCCAGCCGATCACAAAGTCCTTTGGAGTCTACAAGCCTGCTGACTGTTGACACAGATTTCCATGAGGCTCTCACAGCAGCCCTAAGGGCGGATAGAAAGACCCATCCCACAGTGAGAGTGATAGCAGGAAGTGTGTGCTTAGCAGGATCAGTGCTGGTCTCTTCCCTGGGCCTAGTGCTGTGCCAGGTTCGTGTTTGTTTGGTCCTGTAAGTATATGTGTGAGGCAAACAGCATGTTCATGCCTCCACCACACACACTAAGCGTGTGCTTTAGTGCTGAGCCAGGCCCCCAGCTCTGTTTTGTTTTTTAAAGGCAATTGAGGTTCAAAGACATAAAATGACACAGCAGTAATGGTGGAGCAGGAACAGAAACTCAGTTCCAGGAACTCAGTTCTTCAACTTGTGTCTGCTGTGTGTGTGTGTGTGTGTGTGTGTGTGTTTGTGTGTGTGCTCACTCATACACATGTGTGCACACGCTACTGTTGATGTATGTGGAGACCTAAGGTTGATGCCGGGTGTCTACCTTGATCTCTCTCTGACTTCTACATGTAGGCAGGGGCTCTTGATGGACCTGGGGCTGTGGGCAGAGTAGCCCCGAGTTCACAGTTCCAGACTTATCTGTCTTTCCCCTTAGTCTGCCCCAGAGTCCCTGTGGCTTGGGAATTGGCCTGTGAGGTGACTCTGGTCAGATTAAGCAAGTGACCCTCTTAAATCACTCCCTGATGTCCAATAAGGGCCTATGCAAACTGGGGACAGAAAGAGGAGAGAAAATAACTGTGGCCTCATCAAAGGATGTTGAAAAGTTGCTATTAACATAAGTTTTGGTCTGGGAAATTCTACTTCAAAATCTGAATTGATAAATCCAATTTTCCTATAATACTTTCCATTATACAAATATGTAAAAAACAAACAAACAAAAACCAGGCAGTGGTGGTGCATGCCTTTAATCCCAGGACTTAGGAGGCAGAGACAGGTGAATCTCTATGAGTTCAAGGTGAGCCTGGTCTACAAAGCGAGTTCTAAGACAGCCAGAGCTGTTCCACAGAGAAACCCTATCTCGAAAAACAAAACAGAAAACAGAGAAATCAAGAAATAAAAGCAGGAAGTGAAGACACAGCCCCGTGGTAGAGCACATGCCTAACGCACACCACAAAATAAGGGTTATGTCATATTTGGGAGGGAAAAGCAGTGCTGGTGCACACCTGTAGTCCTAGCACTTAGGGGTGGGATTATGAGTTTGAGGCCAGCCTGGGCTACCTAACAGGATCTTGGGAGGGAAAAAAAATCCTATAAAAGGAATTTTAGGGCCGGGTGGTGGTGGCTCACGCCTTTAATCCCAGCACTTGGGAGGCAGAGGCAGGTGAATCTCTGTGAGTTCAAGGCCAGCCTGGTTTACAGAGCAAGATCCAGGACAGGCACCAAAGCTACACAGAGAAACCCTGTCTCCAAAAAAAAAAAAAAAAAAAAAAAAGGAAAGGTGCAAACCTGTAACTTGTCGATTCACTCCAGGGATCCCCTGTCTTGGCTAACAGGGCACTGGGATTGCCGGTGCTCATTTGGGGTTTTATTTTGTTTTGTTTTGGCTTTGGTTTTTGAGACAGAGTTTCTCTACATAGCCCTGGCTGCCCTGAAACTCACTATGTAGACCAAGCTGACCTCGAGCTCACAGAGCTCTGCCTACTTCTGTTACCTAAATGCTAGAATCGAAGATGTGTGCCTACAGGATGCCTACCTGGCTTTTACTTGGGTTCTGGGGACTCTGAACTCTAGTCATGCTACATGGCAAACACTCCATCTGCTGAATTATGATGAGCAACAACTTACTCCCAAACGTAGCTTCAACTATCAATTAATCATTTAAGATTGCATTAGTTACTTTTCTCACAGAGGCAACTCAAGGCTTACAGTTTAGGGCACTGGGGTTCATCGTGATGGTTAAACCATGACAGCTAGAGGGTCTGGAGCCTGTGGCTGAGCTTCTTAAGTGGTGACTGAACCAGGAAACAGGGACCGTATGCTGCAAGGGAGACTAAGCTTCAGGCCACCAGCAGCCCCATGTCCAGGAGTTTCCACAGCCTTGGAAAACATTGCTGCCGGATGGAGCCCAGGTTTTCAAATCCACGTGCCTGTGGAGGACATTTTCTACTGAAACTGGATCAGAGATGGAGCAGTTCTGCAGAGTCTAGAGTCTGGGGCTGAGGGGCAAGCTGCTGTGGCTCCAGGAATCCCATCACACTGCCTCTTCTGCGGGAGCACCAGTTCCCAACTGGGGCTGGAGATCTGCTTCCAAGTTGGCTTACTGCATGGATGGCAAGCTGGTGATGGCTGCTGGCAGGTAACCTCAGCTTCTCCACAACAAGGTGGCTGACTTCCCCACAGTGAGTAACCTAAGAGAAAGCAAGACAATGTCTTTAGGACCTGGTCTGTGAAATCACACCATCATTTCTGTGACCAGTTTTGCCAGCAGCCATATGCAACAGAGGCCACTGAATAACTGTGACTTCAGGAGGCAGGGGCCATTGAAGACTCTCTTGCATGTGTTATAACACTGCCCACGCTGCCCAGCAAAAAAGCATTCAGCAGAGAGACAGCCTTTCCATAATGTCAGCTGGGCTCTAGAGCTGAGCAACATGAAGCTTTGGGCTTTCCCGATTAAATCCCACTCGCCCTTATTTTCTTCAGTGTGGTGGTGCCAGGGAGGACTTCATAGTGATAGCTACCCCTGAGCTACACTCCTCAACCTCCCTGGTTTTGATTGTTTCTGTTTTTGCTTTGTTATTTGGTTCTTTGACATAAGATCAAACATAGTCCAGGTGGGCCTTGAACTTGCTATGTAGCCAAGGATGACCTTGAACTCCTGATCATCTTACTTCTGCCTCTCCACTGCTGAGATTAGGGGCATACACCACCACGCCCAACCGCTCTGATTTTATAATAAAAGTTGCACTCAGGAATTTCTGCCACCAATAGTGTGAACACTGGGGAGGATTAGTGTAAACACAGATAATTGTGGTTCGTTTTGGGGGCTTGTCTTAGGAAAAATTGAAAAGAATCATTTCTGAGAAAATAGATGTGTTTAATGTGATTTAAACATTATAGAATGTGTATATGCATCAAAACATCACACAGTACTTCCTTAATATGTACAATTGTATATCTTTATGTATCAGTTAAAAATATTAACCAGGGCTGGAGAGATAGCTCAGTTGGTAAAGTGATGATGATGTTGCACAAACATGAAGACCTGAGTTTGATCCTCAGAGCTCAAATGGAAAAGCTAAGTATGATGGCAGTGATTATAATCCCAGCCCTGGGAAAGTGGAGGTAAGATTTGCTGGATGTTGTTGGCCAGCCATCTACTTACTCTGCCAAACTTGAGGCCAATGAGAACCCTTGCCTCAAAATAACAAGGTAGGTGGCTCCTGAAAACACACACACACACACACACACACACACACACACACACACTTAACGATCTTAGAAAAATACTTATTTTTAATTTGTACCTCTTTGTGAGTGCAGTTACCAAGGAGGCCAGAAGAGGGCATCAGGTGCCCCTGCATTTGGAGTTACAGGTGACTGTGAGCACCTGACTGGGTGTTGATGACTAAACTCAGATCCTGTGCAAGAGCAATGAGTACTCTCAACTCCTGGGCCTGTTTTCTCTTCAGTGCTGGGCCTCTACATGCTGGGCAAGTAATCTACCACAGCCTTAAAACTCCAGCCCTTTGGCTGGTGTGGTAGTTTGAATGGAATTGACCCCATAAATTCATAGTGAGTGGCATTATTGAGAGGTATGGCCTTGTTGAAGGAAGCATGCCACTGTAGGGGCACTCTTTGGAGTCTCTTCTTCTTAAGCTTCGCTCAGTGTCACAGTCCACTTCCTGTTGCCTTTGGATCAAGATGTAGCCAGCACCATGTCTGCCCGCACGCTGCCACGCTCCCTGCCATGATGACGAAAGACTGAACCTCTGAAACTATAAGCGAGCCACCTCAATTAAATCTTTTCCTTTATAAGAGTTGCCATGGTCATGGTGTCTCTCCACAGTAATAAAAACCCTAACTAGCCGGGTGGTGGTGGCGCATGCCTTTAATCCCAGCACTCGGGAGGCAGAGGCAGGCGGATCTCTGTGAGTTCGAGGC
>CABHPH010135792.1:3130-22116 GCA_902168325.1 Peromyscus nudipes | reverse complement strand
CCCCCCCCCCCCCCCCCCCCCGCCTCTGTCTTCTGCATCAGCCCTTCCATTTTGCATGCCTTCTACAGCCCTGTCCACATTCCAGCTCCGGAACCTGTACCTCGTCAAACTCTAGGTGTCTGGACCCCTGGGTCCTTTAGCCCCAGACTGAACCAGGGTCGGGTGATTTTGAGCTAGACCCCACTGTGTTTATCCTGAATGTCTTGCCACCTGTGAAGAGAGAGAGTGATATCAACACTGAAAGCAGAGCCTCCTTGCTTAAGCACTGCCCTGAAGGCCCCAAGCCTGTAGATTAGGGGCCCAAAGCCTCACCAGCCTTGCAATTTCAGGGCCAAGAATCTCCCAGTCTTAATTCAAACTACTCTGTACCCAGACAGGTGGGCTCTCCCTGTCCCCCCAAAACAGTCCCATGCTTTCCCACCTCCACACTGTGGGGGGTATATTCCCTTGGCCTGGAAACACGTTCATCAGCTGCTCATCCTGAAACCCACACGTTCTTCTGTGGGTGTGGGGATGAGACCTGTCACTACCTCCACAGTTTCTAACAGTAAAGACGATGTGGATCTGCTTCTGTACAAAACAACTCACAGAAAAAGTAAGGACCGTTTGGTTACCCTACCCTGGAACCCACTCGATTTTCAATGAATATATCCTTCTAGATTTTTCCTGTGAAAATACACATACTCATGTGTGTGCACACACACATACACACCCCACATGAAAAATGGAAAAAAGGAAGAAAGAAGTCAGTTGCTCTAGATGTCAAGGATCATGTACATTGATAAAATCTTTGAAGATGGAGTTATTTTCTGCCTCTAATTCCTGAGCTTCTAGAAGCACAAACTCTCATGTATCCTTCAAGTCTAGGCCACATGACTCCTCCCTGCAGGACCTGTGGCTCCCTGCACAGGCTGAAGTAACTGCCCATACCTTTTTGCTAAGAAAACATTTTATTTATTCTTTGACAATTACATACATGTATGCAATGTATCTTGATCATACCCACCTCCAACCCCCACGACCTGCCCACCTCGAGACATTTCCAGCATATCCTCCCTCCCATTGCCCCCCCCCCAATTCCAGTAAGTGCTGCCTGTTGGGGTGCCGGCCGATCTTGCTGGCTTGATCGTGTGCGGTAACCACACCTGCAGTGAATCCAAGTGTCACTGTGTCACATTCCACAGAATTCACCCCAGTCCCTCAGCTCTCACGGTCTTTCCATCTCCTCCCCTACCATGTCCCCGAGCCTTGGGGTGGGAAGTTGATACAGACGACCTAGTCAGGGTTGAGAACTCAATGGTCACTTGTTCTCGGCAGTTTGATCAGTGGTGAGTGAGGGTAAAGGTAAGTATTCAGTGGGCAGTTGGACAGCATTTGATCACTCCTTTGCTGCACTCCGTGTGGTCTTGTATTTGCTTATTGATCTATGCATCTGAATTCCTCACTGATTGGAACTCTGAAGTCAGGGCTCCTGTCTAATTGAATGCTGGATTCCTGTTAAAGAGAAGTTCTTCTTCTGACAATTGTCTAAACATCAGGAGACAGTTTAAGACTAGTTCAGTAAGTTGACACTATCGGGTTCCAACTCCTACTACAACAAGGCCAGGAGGGAGCATTTATAGCCAAGGACAGGGTGAGGAAGCCAGTGGATTGAACATTATTAAAGGGTCTTGAAGGCAGGCCGAAGACTTAAAGAATGAGGAATGGGGAACTTGATCACATCTGGAGAGGGTGGTATCAACACTCAGGGATTGTTATTAAACTGACCTGATGGGATTCTTTGTCAAGACAAGGTGGGCGAAGCTGAGACAGGGCAAAGCAGGAGGGTTGAAGAGCCTAGGTGAAGTTGGGTCACCACACATAGTGGCTGTGCGTATACGCTGACGTGAGCATTCTGCACAGGACTGCAAAGCACCACGATCACACTGTCCTCACTGTCTTCCAGGGAGCAGAGCTCAATGGGTCCTTGATGGGTTTTGTCCATTCCAAAGGAGTCTTGCCTCACTCACCTTGTGACCTGTCAGAGCTCTCTAGAACAACGAAGCTTTATGCACACACATCTTTCCCTCCCCGACTTCTCTCCTGGCACCTGGAAACTACCCAGTCCATTATCCCTTCTCCAAGTATTTGTGGAGCTCCAACTGTAAGCCAGATTCTGTTATGAGCGTAAATAATCTAAGAATGTGTCAGTAAACAAAGTGCAAAATCCTCATCTGCGTGGAGGCATGCAACAGGCTCTCTTTTGAGGCCAGCAGTTTACTCAGCTTTAAGCTCCCAGGGCAGGTCTAGGAAGTTGGGGAACTTTGCAAACATGTAGCGTGGGGTGAACTGGGGGAGTAGCTCTATAATTCTAAACAGCATGATGCTGTAAAGCGTTGTTGAGAAGGTGACATGAGGAATGGACAGCCGCAGAAACCTAACTCCAGGCAGAGGAAAAAATCAAATGCAAAGGTTGGATGCAGCAGTGCACCTGGAATGTTCAGGAAACATAAGCCCCGGGGACAGGCCAGACGTGCGTGTGTGCACATACAGCGACAGCCCCTTAATAAAGGCCTTATTGGATGAGTGAGGACCAGCCTCCTAGAGGAATCCCAGCAGCACATGGACACATCTTCCTCTGTGATCCTGTGAATGAATGATGGTGTTTCCGGGACAGCTCTGCTCTGAGCCAGATGACCAGGAACTACTGTTCCGCTGCTCAGGACTTGCCCAAACTTCACTGTTTTTAAAAATAGGACCCTCTCCCCCCTTATCACCTCTACCTTCCTGTTTTCATCACCCGGTCTCCTTTTGCACCCTCCGTCACCCCACAGTCTTCCCAGGAGGCTGCCTGCATGTCCATTAGCCCTGGCCTGGGAATTCCTCCGAGGCACCAGTACGGATACGGCAGCAGACACTGAGCCCGGGTAGCCGGCTCACAGGCTGTGGGGATGGGACTGGAGAAGAGCAGTGAGCTCAAGCCTGAGGAAGAAGGATTCAGGGGTCAACTGAGGGGAAGGTGGGAGTTACAGAGATAAGAAGAAAGAACTCTCTGGAAAAGAGCCCTGGAGAAAGCGCTAAGAAAAGACACCCGGGTTTCACCTGACCCAGAGCAGAGCAGGTTCTGTGCTGCTGTTCCGAGCACATCCGGGTGGGGGCGCTGCTGCGGCCCCTGCCTGAGTCTGTAATGGAGAAGGTACCGCAGCAGGAGCTAAGGTAAGTGGTGGTATTGCACAGTCAGGAAGCAGAGAGTGATGAATGTGGATGCTCACCTCAGGGTTTTTGCCCTTTTATGCATCCCATTGACTGGTGCTGCCCCAGTTATAGGAGGGCATCTTCCCACCTCAGTTATCCCAATCTAGAAACCCCCTCACAGACAGGTCCAGAGGGTTGTCTCCTCAGTGACTCTCAAGTTGACAATCAATACTAACCCCTCCTCTGTCATAATTACGGAGACAGCTCTGCTCTTTCCCACCTCCCCTTGTATAGGTAACTCTTCTCTCATACCCAGCCTTCTCTCTGCAGCCAGACCATTCATTACCTGTGTGTATTTGGGACTCAGCCTAGGTGTCTCCTTCCCTGGGAAGCCTGCAGTGAGGTAGGTAGGGCACCCTGACCCAATTTCTACAGCCCTCCCACTTCTTTGTTTTGAGGGTTGCTGCCCTGGGCACTCCTGGCTCATGAGCTGACTTTCCTCTCTTGGTGGTGTAGGCCAAGAGCCCAGCACAGGATGACATGCAGAGCTGGTGACTGATGGTTGTTTTAACAGATGGATGAGAAAGATATGAAAAAAAAAAAAAAGCTCTGGAAGTGTAGTATATCCTAGTAGGCATCCAATAGTAGAGGGGACAGTCACTGGGGTGACATGGGGACAGGATTTAGATTTGAGTAGAGTTCCTAGATAGACTCTGGGAGCCAAGGACAGTCTCACACCCGCTGCTTAGGTGAGCAGGGAGGGGCCAGAGCCAGGCAAGGGAGACTTAATCCAAGTTTGGAAAATGCTTTAGGAAATACACTATCAAACTTGCCACCTACTAGGACTACCAGTTGGTCTACCGGTGGGGCAGGCAGGGAAAGAGAGAGATGTCCACCAGAGATGAAGGAACAGGGTCAGACATGTGACTTGGCCCAGCTAAGCTGGTCATATCAAACTCTGGATCAGGGTGGACCAGGCTCCTTCATCCTTAGCCAGGGCTCTGTCACACCTTCTCTGGACATCTTACCTTTCTCCACAGCCTCCTCTAGTGTGGGGCCTGGAGCTGTGTGTCAACCAGTTCCCCCGAACCTTGTGCCTGGCTTCTGTGTGACTGGTGCTGTTTGCCAAAGGAGAGGTTTGGATCAGGTACTGCCTGGGGCTTCTTGTAGCTCAGAGGCTTAAGCTTCCTGCTGTGGAAACGTCTTCACAGAAGCGTCTCCTTAGGAGGGTCCTGTTGAAGGGTGACTGGGAAAGGTGATGGAGTTGGCAACTGGACCCATCTTTTTTTTGGGGATCTGTCTGTGAACACTAGTCCCAACTAGCTCTGCAGTCTCATACCTGCATTGCTGTTGTGGAATGCTGCACCCAAGCACATCAGCTACTACAACCTTAATCAGAATAGCTGTGGTTACCCACAAAAGACCCTGGGCCTGCTGACGGTCCCTTGTAGAAGGAGGCAGTGAGGAGGATCATAAGATCTTCACCTGAGATTCCAGCAACTCCATACACCTCAGAGGTTAAGAGCACTGGCTGCTGTTCCAGAGGGCTTGAATTCAATTCCCAGCTCCCACATGGTGGCTCACAACTTTCTGTTAACTCCAGTTTAAGGGAATTCTATGCCCTCTTCTGACTTCCACAGGTACCAGGCATGCACCTGGTACACAGATGTACATGCGGGCAAAATACCCACACACATAAGATAAAATGAAAATGAAAAATGTTTCAAAATTATACCTTGTATTTGTTGAATATGCAGCAATTAAGATCTCTATAAACACAAACTCATTTGATCTCTACAGACACCGTAAGAGAGGGCACAGATGGGGAACTGGGGCCGCAAGAGGCCAGAGCAGGAAGGAGGCATATGTGGAATTCAGGCTGGCTAGTGACTCTAGAGTCTAGACTGTCTTTGCAGCCAGAAGGACCCACATGTGGAGAAGTTAAAGAGCTTTATCCCAGTCATGTAGCTCATGGCTGCTAAGATGGAAGAAACCAGGCGGGCAGGTTTAGCACCTCGGGGCAGCAGGGGAACACCTGGGCACAGACTCTCTTCCAAAGCAAACGCAAATCCTTCTCAGTTCATTGTGCTGTGTGCCATTCAGACTACATGGTATCGAAGTGGATGCCCTGGTGGTTCAGGCTTGGGAAGAGGTGCTCTCTAAGCAATGACTTGACCTGCCTTGGGCCACTGCTGACTAGAACTGAAGAGGCTAGATCAGCTCATTCTGGGCTCCTTCTGTTAATGGAGTCACACTGTAAATGGAAGACTGAGGAGCCTCCTCTCCATGGTTTTTTGTTTTCCTCAAAATTTTTTGTGGTGATGCTTGTAGTCTTAGCACAGGGAAGGTGGATAATGAATTATCGGCCATCTCTAACTAAATAACAAGTTCAGAACTAGCCTGGGCTACTCCTATCTAAAAAAACAAAGACAACTATAGAAGTTTCCCCATGGGGGGGGTGGCTACGTGATATAGTGTGTAGTGTGTGGTGTGTACTCAGCCAGTGCAAGACTGAGTTCAGTGCTGGCAAACCTCTCTCTCTCTCTCTCTCTCTCTCTCTCTCTCTCTCTCTCTCTCACACACACACACACACACACAAACGCACACATACACTCGCCATTTCTAGAGTGTAATCAGCAAAGTGAATTTGCTGTATATTGAATGTTGTCTTGGATGCTTGAATATCTATGCTCAACACTATGTTCAATGATGTTATTTAAGACATTCAGGATGGGCCTTGTGGAGCTGGTGCAAGGTGAGGTGACTCAGGTCTTCAGGGGAGCTCCATCTGACAGTTTGTCACTTTGTGGGAGACCCCAAAGAGAGGACCCAGCTTGTCACTCCTGGATCCCTAACCCACAGAAATGGTGACAGTAAGTATGTGTCATTGGCAGCATTTTGTTACATAAACTTGCCAGCATGCCACTTTTGGACATTATCCCCACAGTTGATGGAGAGTGTGGAGTTCAGTGGGGATCCTGAGGCAGGGATTAAGACTCAGGATGGCCAAGGGACATCCAGGAGGCTGGAGAAACTAGGATTTTGCCAAGCAATCTGTAAATATTTCGGTACTGTAATAGCGTAAGGCTGTGATGGTGCATGAGCTTTGGGAGGGAGGGGGGAGTTATTCATTATTCTAGTTTAAAGACCAGAATACAAAGGTTTAGGGAGGTTATTTGCTGAACGCAAATCAATGGTTGATAGTCAAGACTCTTGTGCATAAAGACTTTGAAATGCAGCATCCTCCAGACAGAGAGGAGGTGTCCCACGGGACACTTTCAGGTCTAGGTTGATGTCCACACCTAAGAACCTCTCCAGGGATGGCTGTGCGACCAGTTTCTGAGTGTCTCTGGGAGTCCTAGCTGTCTGGTGTTCCCAACCCGTGAATTCCCACGGTAGCTCGCTTCTGGTTAATTTAGTAACAGCCACAAGAGGGGTGTCACTTGTGTGATTAGACCCCAGGAGTCTGACTTTGGTCTTGTTGTCAGACTGTCCCTTGATGGTTTTGACAAGATAAGATTTGAGGACCACATGGCAAGCACAGGAGAGTCACTGGCCCGTAGCCAACAGGGACCTGAGCCATCATGTCACCATCCTAAAAGGAACCCCCTCCCCACACACAACAGTCAGTGGTGGTGACTCAGAATTCCCTCTCTCCATAACCAAGCCTTCAGAGGAGGCCCTTGTGGGAGACTGTGAGCACAAATTTTAGACTAAGAATATTCTCGCAAATATTTGATTACAGTCATTAACATGGACCAAATCAGACCCAAACCCCGGTCTCAACAGGTCCCTAGAGATACCAGTAGAATCTGGAAGCCACTTCTGCCTGGAGGACATTTGTCATTCCTAGCCAATTGGAGTTTTGTTTTGAGAGCCTCATGGAGAATGAAAGACTGAAATAAATCTGAGCCCAGATCAGTCAAAAGACTGAACAGAAAAATTTCCCCACACTATGCAGGTGTCCTGAAGAGCTACACCCCTACAGTCAGATTAAACCAGATGTATGCCAGTTTCCCAGGGATGAGAATCACATGGTGTGGGTGGTCCAAGGAGCGGTAAGCTTTGAACTTGGTTTAAGGCGGTTCTGGAGAAGCATTAGCAAAGAGAATTCTCTTTGAAGGAAAGTGGTTTCTTGGGTCTGAAATAATTTCAGTAGGTAGTTTTTCAAGTAGAATGGGCCCGACCCAGGAAAGGTAACTTTGTACCCAAAGTGATGAAATTGTCAGGAAGAGAACAGCTTTACGATTGTTTTGGATGCTACACAGGGGATTTCCTCAACATGCTCCACGGACTGTCTCCCACTCCTGGGCTCTGTTTACCTCACCGATCCAGGCAAGATCGTCTCACAAGCATCCTTAGTGCATGGGGGAGGGCATCCAAAGGCATTTTTTCTGCCTGAGGAAAAGCATCCTTTAGCCTGGGTTCTGCAGGGCTATGGAGGTACCATCTTCACATTGCTATGTCGGAAACGGACTCGACCTGTATGCTCATGTCCATCCCAGGAGGGCTGCACCAAGGCAGAGGGAGGAGGGAGAAGTGCTTTTCTGAATGGAGATTCGTCAATGTACTTCTGTCTTCTGCAGTTATCAGTGTTGCTATTTCAGTGAGGAATAGTGGAGCCTTTACCAGGCTCATGCCAGACGCCCGGGGGTGGGGTTGGGGGGGATGTCTGAGCAGTGATAGGGTAGGGACCCTCTCTGTCGTCAGAAAGCATGAGCTCATGCCAAGGTTTCCGTAGGTCGCTGAGATAGGGCCCGGCTCTCTGGAGACAGGAATGACCTCGGGCGGGCCCCTCGTCATTGAACTAAGAGGGCTCGGTGTCAGCCTGAACTTACTGCTGATAAGGGCCAGATAATGGTAGCCAAACTCCCACGGCCTCTCTAGGCCTTCTCAGGCCGGAGGCCAGAGAGAGGGCAGGTCAGGGAGGGGCCAGGAGAGGAGGCGGTGCGGGGCGGCCACGTCTTTAAGCCTCTGGGATAGCTGTTGGGAACCCGAGATTTCCACAAACCCCAGGGTCTGCTTGTGGGTCCACACCCCAACCTTGAGCCTGGACACCAGGACCCGGGGTTATGTAATGGTAGACAATGGCCACCAGAAGTCCTGGAGGGTCACCAGGGTGGCTGCTCCATTGCCTCAGTTTTACTGTATCTGTTGGCTATTTTCGTGGGGAGGGTTAGGAGTGGATGCCTGTGTCCTGGCTGCCATGGATTTGGGGGCCAGGGCTAATCTTCAGGAGAAGCCAGACTTGATCATAGCCCACACAGTGCTGGGAGAGTTCCAGTGTCTGTGCTCTCTGACTTTGAGTCTTCGGCCTAACACCTCACCTTACTACGCCTTCCATTCATAACAGCTAAATCTGTGTGTGCCCAAAGGGAAAGATGCTCAAAACCTTGGGCTTGTAAGTCTATCCCTTCCCCGCACATCAAGAGGGCAGGAGGTAGATTCCAAACTGAAGACTTCCAGAACCATCTCCTGTCTGTCTGCTCAGAACCGTCGTGGGGAGGGAGCCACTGTCATGTGCCAGGGATCAGAGGTGCTATGCGGTGGTGCTTTGTTCCTTAGCCAGCCTGTCTTTGGACCAGGACCTCAAGTTCACAGCTTGACTCAAGCATCTTGAACTACAGCACAGCAGTCCCATACCTCTGCTCAGGGCCCTGTCCACGGAGCCTTCCGTCTAGGGAAAGAATCGGAAGAAACGATTCCAGGTTATTGTTTCCAAAACAGAAAATGGAAAGCTTTGTGTTCTGCAGGTAGTTGTCTTCAATCTGCAAAGCATAGCTAACTACTAATGAAAAATAAAGAAAAATTTTAGAAATTCCTCACTGATAGGAACTCTAGTGCCACCTACTGGAGTGTGCAGGCACTGCATAGGTGCCTGTCACACGCCAATGCAATCGAATTTAAGTGAAAAATGTGAGCTTGTGTGGCTCTGTCTGCTATTTTTATAAATATGCGCAGAAATAGCTCACACTGTGGCTGTAAATGATGAACAGAGTCTCCAGATGGCAGGCTCATCTGGCTGGGCTGGAACAGAGGTTCTGACAAAGGTCTGCTGTACTGCAATACTTAGCTTTTTCTCTGCAGGTGTCTAAAGCCAATGTGGCCAAGTATTAATATCCATTAAAACGCACAGGTGCTCATATTGGGACCCAGTTTTATGTACTTGTCTTTGTGTTTAAAATAACCTGCCATATTAGCAGTAATAACCAGGTTATATCGCATAACCCTCTTTATTATGCTATTTGAGATTCTGAGTCATCACATGTTGTATATCTACAGTCATAGAAGGGTAATAAATAGCAACAATGTAGAGGGCTGGAGAGATGACTCAGCAGTTAAGAAGTGCCTTCTGCTCTTGCAGAAGACCTTAGTTCAATTTCCAGCCCTTACATGATAGCTCACAACTGTCTGTAACTCCAGTTCCAGTGGATCAGACATCTTCTCCTGACTGCTCTAGGCATCAGGCACACACATAATACACATACATACACACAGGCACTCACACATAAAAATGAAATAAATCTTTTTTTTAAACTTTTTTATTTTTATTTTATGTGCATTGGTGTTTTGCCATGGGTGTCCGGTCCCCTGCAACTGGAGTTACAGACAGTTGTGAGCTGCCATGTGGGTGCTAGGAATTGAACCCAGGTCCTCTGGGAGAGCAGTCAGTGCTCTTAACCACTGAGCAATCTCTTCAGCCCGTGACCAGATATTGAAGTACTGGATTCCTCAGTTGTTTAAAGAGCATCATATTAGCCCCCCCCCAAAAAAAATCAGCAAGAGTATTTGGAATTACAAAAACTAGGTCACAATCAGTAGGTCATTTAAAGATAGCTAAATAAAAATGGTCTACAGTATAGTGATGGCACATTCCTGCAGTCAGGAGGCAGAGGCAGGAAAATGGAGATTCCAGGATGGCCTGGTCTACATAGCAAGAACATGTTGATTTGTTTTTTAAAAAAATCAGTACTTTCATATCCACTATCCTTGCCACTTTGGATTATCAAAGGTGGAAAAGACGTAAATCTTAAAAGCCAAAACCAATGACAAAAATGTAAAATGTGTAGTCTGGACTCCTGCAGCAACTGGGTTAATAGCAGGAGTACTTCCTGCTTATTGACAGCTGCTGTCATTCCTAGGCTTCCTGGAGTGGATCTGAGGAACTGAGCAGCCATCAGACTCACGTGTGGCCAGGAGAAGAATGGTGTCCTTCAGCAGAGGTGACAATACAGAGACATGTGTGACAGATTCATTTACCTGCTGTAGCAAACCACGCTCCTTTCCCCGGGAAGATTCTGCAGGAACCATGAGACCATCAACAGCGCGGGATCTGGACTCTGCAAGGAAGAACTCACGTGAGGTGGAGGAGGTTGCTGAGATGATCGCATTATGTCAAGGGTATGGCTGTAGACGCAGTCACACACCTCCCACTCCCACTGTGTGGCCTCAGTTCAGAGACACCTTGCAAAGCCAGCAGCAGTGATTGACAATTCTGGTACAGGTTCATAATATCTTAAAAAAAAATCCAGGCACATCCTGCACTTTTATTTACATTATATCTGTAGTTTATTAAGGTTGTTTCTATACATTTAAAAAATATAGCTGGGTGGTGGTGGCACATGCCTTTAATCCCAGGACTCAGGAGGCAGAGACGGGCAGATCTCTGCGAGTTCAAGGCCAGCTTGGTCTACTGAGTGAGTTCCAGGACAGCCAGGGCTACACAGTGAGACCCTGTCTTGAAAAACTAAACAACAGCAACAAAAACAAAATAATCAAACAACAACAACAATTAGAAAAAAACCCTATGCTACAGTTTTGAAAGTGATTATTTTGAATTATGTCTTGGGATTTAAAAAAAAAGTCTTCATGTCTTCAATTGCTTTCTTCAAAGCAAGATGAGAATCCTGAGGTTCCAGGCATGGAGAGGGAATTGAAAGACTGTATTAAGTATGAGCTGGTTTTGGTGGCTGGAGTTTGGACTGGACAGGTTTTGAGCACCAGGAAGCAGACCCTGTTGACTGGGAAGTAGCTATCCTGTTGACCAGGAAGTAGATCCTGTGATCCAGATGCCTGGGTGTTGCATCTCACAGTGTGTGTGGTGGGGTGACTGACGAGTTCTGAGGTCTGTAAAGAATAGCGGGGTCTGAGGGCCCTCATACGTTGGGGCTCTTGAAAGGCAGAATGCTCAGTGGATGGAGCTTCCTTGAAAAAACCCACCTATAGGTGAGGGAGACTTTGTCTAGGGCTCTAAATGTCACAAACATCTCCCATGTTAAACACTGGTCCCATGCAACCCAGAGTCCACCTGGGAATGAACTCACAGACAAATACGATATATACGTAACATTAAATATTACTTTGCCTTAAAAAGGAGGAAACTGGGGCTAGGGAGACGGCTTGGCAGGTGAAGCACTGGCTGTACACGCATGAGGACCTGAGTTCAGATCCCCAGAGCCCATTTGAAGATCCAAGCAGGTGCATGTGTCTGTAGCCTCAGCACAGGCCAGAGAAGGAAGGATTTCTGGAGCTCACTGGCCATGGGCCTGGCTTCAGGCTCAGTGGAGACCCTGTCTCAGGTGACTAGAGTGGAGAAAAAGAAAAATCAAGAGGTTAGCCTTAATTAGACTCTTTTCTGGATTTGCCTCTGCTGGGGCTGTTGCTTCCCAGTGAAGCCCTCTCTACCAGGTGTGCAGGCAGACCTGGTGTCACGTGACTGAGAGCCTTCACCACCTCATGTCTGTGCTTGCCTCCTTTTTAACCCCCAGCACATATTTGCCACTGAAATCAAGGTCTTGAAGAAACATCTTTTTTATCTGATTGTGTTTGGATCATCAGATCTAAAGCTGGTGAATTATAATCCTGTGATTTCTTTTCCACAAGTAGTAGAGACACTTATTTCTCTTCTAGAACAACTCAGATCACGTATCTAATGCAAAAGACATTTTCTGCCTTCATTCCAGTCCTGTCTTTGAGAGAGGCAGCCACCAATGTCATTTTTGCTGTGTGAACTTTCCAGATCTTTCTCTATTCCCTGACACTTTGGGGGCCTTATATGGTGTCATCATTGGCTTTAATTATCAACTTGACCCAGCCTAGTGTCATCTGAGGAGGGAGTCTCCATTGAGGGATGGCTGAAATCACACTGGCCTGTGAGCATGCTGTGGGAGTGTATTATTGTTGACTGATGTGGGAGAGTCCAGCCCACTGTGGGTGGCACCATTCCTTGGGCAAGTGGTCCTGGGCTACATAAGAAAGCTAGCTAAACATAAGCCCAAATAAGCCAGCAAGCAGCATTCCTTCGTGGTTTCTGCTTCAAGTTCCTGCTTGAATTCCTCCCCAACTTTCTTCCATGATAGACTGAGACCTGGAAGTATAAGCCGAATAAATTCTTTCTTTCGCCAGCTTGCTTTTGTTCCAAGTGTTTTACCATGGCAGCAGAAAGGAAACTAAATGATAGGCATAATCCACAATGGTATGCAAAATCCATAATGCTATGCATAATCCATAATGATACGTATAATCCATATGCATTAGGGAATCTTCCTTTGTGTATAAAGGTGCTTTTTGTTTCTGACTGATACACAGTAACCCACAGGCCTGGTTTATAATACTTTAGTACATTTGATCACTCTGTCAAGTGACATTTGGCTTGTTTGTAACTTTTGCTACTATGAATAATTCTGTAATGAAATTCTCATGCTTATTTCTTGTGTTTACACAAAGATTTTTTGTCTTGGGGAAACAGAGAAGGGAAACTTTCCAGTGATGAGAAGAATTATTCAGCTTTGTGATGTTTTAGTATCTAGAATTGGCTCTCCAAGAAGACCAGGCTCACACACACTTTCATGACCAATGAATGAAATGACCCGGGTTTTCATCCTCTCAACCAGAATTGGTTAGCTCTTTCAAAAGGCTGGCCCTCTGATTGCTGTTTTCTTTCTTTAGTGGAGCCAAGATGCATGGAATCAAGCATGCTCCCCCATCCCTTTCCCTCTACCTCCCTGCTTCCCATCTACTTCTCTGTAATAAATCCCACAGGCATACTTCATACGCTCACACTCTGTATCCAAGTTATACAGTGTCTCAGACATACATCTGCGTGGTCAGAAGTCCTAGGATGAAAAGCACTCAGGAGAGAGAGACCCGGGAGTTTGTAAGCTCACACCCACATGCCACGACACACAAAGAGCATCCTTTCCAGTAGAGATAAGAATATTAATGGGAAAAGTGCTGTTGGGCTATCTCATTTCCCCATGTGGGCGGCCCAGATAAGTGGTAGCCGAGATCTGGACAATAACACCCAGGCTGACAGCCTCTGGGAAGCTTCCCCCATCCTGGGACTTCCACATCAGGGCTGTGTTGGACAGGGACACAAATTGGAGCAAACCAGGGGAGTGGACAGTGACAGCCACAGTGGAGGGGTTAAACCCACAGGTAGGGGTACCTTGGAAGTCACAGCTGCCCTGAACCATCAGGAGGAGACAGCAGGAGGTTAGAGTCTCTAGTGCAGTGCTTCTCAACCTTCCACGGTGGAAGACAGCAAGGGGCTCAACTCTGAGCAGATGGAACACAGACTCACAAGCCCCCTTCCTTTCTTTATCCCATTCCCAAAGAATGTGAAGGATGAGGCCTGCTTCTCTCTCCCCACTCCCTTTCCCGTACCTCACCGGCTTTATGATCTGAATCCTTCCATAGTTCGGCGAGAGCTACATCTGATACGGCGGTCTTAATACCACGTATCTAGGCCACTCTTGATACCCACTTTAAGTCATCCCTTCCCTTCCCTGAACTTGGTGTCAGTTCAAAGTGTGGGGAAGGTACACTGGAGACCAGTGGTTGTGAACAGAGCTCTGCTTTCTGAAGCTGGTAGCCAGTTTTACCCTGAGCAGAGGCCCCGTGAGCAGCCTACTTCTCATCTCTGTAGTCAGGGCTAGAGAGATGGTCAGGGCCTTAAGTACTCCCTGTAGACAGGAAGCTGAAGGCTCAAGCATGGCCGGGAACAGAAGAATTCAGGTACTTCAACTTGAGAGCTGGTGTGATGGCTAATCTTGGTTGTCAACTTGACATGCTTGGGAAGAGGGAACCTCAACTGAGGAATTGACTCCATCAAATTGGCCAGGGGGTATGCCTGTGGGGGCATTTTCTTGACTGCCAATTGACATAGAAGGGCACACTACCATTTCTAGGACCAGGCTGGGCTGTATTCAGTGGACACTACCACTTCTAGGACCAGGCTGGGCTGTATTAGACAGCTAGCTGGTCATGAACCTGGGAGTCAGCCAGTGAGTAACATCCTCCATGGTCCCTGCTTCTGGTCCTGCTTGAGTTCCCGCCCTGACTTCCCTCAATGATGGGCTGTGACATGGAAATGTAAGATGTAATAAACCTTTCCCTCCCTAAATTGCTTTTGATCTCGGTGTTTATCACCACAACAGAAAGCAAACTAGAGCAGCTGATGTCCTGGCCACAGGCCACACTCATGGGAACTTGTTAAGAGTGATCCGCATGGCAGTACTCTGGATGGAGATGGCCAGGTGCTTGAGAGTGAGTGTGTGCGTGCATGTGTGCATGCTTGTGGTGGTGGTGGTGGTGGTGGTGGTGGTGGTGGTGGTGGTGGTGTGTGTAGCTGGTGTCATGGCAACCAGATTCTGGGGTACACCTAGAGAGGCATGGACACAGAGAGTTACATTCCTATAGCCCCCATGCTCTCTGCTCCCTTTCTCTGGGAACACGCTGAGATTTTTGCTCTCCAGTTTAATCTAGACCTCAGACCAGTTTTACTTTCTTTCTTTCTTTCTTTCTTTCTTTTTTTTTTTTTTTTTTGGTGTTTCAAGACAGGGTTTCTCTGTGTAGCTTTGCGCCTTTCCTGGAGCTCACTTGGTAGCTCAGGCTGGCCTCGAACTCACAGAGATCCGCCTGCCTCTGCCTCCCGAGTGCTGGGATTAAAGGCATGTGCCACCAATGCCCGGCTCAGTTTTACTTTCTTACTGAAAACTTCCTTCCCAAAAGAAGTGAAAGCCTGGTCCCTGTCACCTTGTGCTCAGGCACCAGGAGCTGTACCTGATGATGATACATACTAGAGGATGATGCCCTGTACAAAACACAACAGATTCAAAACGAGGTGTTCCCTTAGCAAGACTGGAGATTTAGACACTGGTATTTGGAATTTAGGATGCAGTCCTTGTTTTGGGGTGGACCACTGGGTGTTGGGCACAGTCTGTGCTTTTGACCAGATGTGAATAGAGGAAATGGCCACCCGACTCAGGTAGAAAGAGATACAGTATTTGGTTTCCTGTGCCTCCAAAGTTTTTTGTTTTTTGTTTTTCTGGAGCTGAGGACCGAACCCAGGGCCTTGTGCTTGCTAGGCAAGTGCTCTACCACTGAGCTGAATCCCTAACCCCAGTTTCTTTCTTTCTTTCTTTTTTTTTAAAGATTTATTTATTTATTATGTGTACAGTGTTCTGCCTGCATGTATGTCTGCAGGCCAGAAGAGGGCACCAGATCTCATTACAGATGGTTGTGGGCCACCATGTGGTTGCTGGGAATTGAACTCAGGACCTCTGGAAGAATAGTCAGTGCTCTTAACCTCTGAGCCATCTCTCCAGCCCACCACCAAAGTTTTGACCCACAGGAAGGGTTGTAATTTCCTGTCAAACTCCTTCTCGATATGGGTGGCAATATCCCTTTCCATGTTATATTTCTCCAACAGTTGAGTAGCGCAGTCCACAAGTCTTGAGTTCTATTGAGACTCTTCTGAAATGTCTGCATTTTTTAATCATGCCTTCCAGTCACATTTGGTTGCTTTGGAGCAGGAACCTGCCAGCCAGCTGCTGAGGCCTCCTGGGGGAAAGGACTCGAACTGCTCAGGCAGCAGAGGAGAGCTGGTCTACAGAAGCTTGACACATCTGTCATTTTAGTGTGTGTGCGTGCGTGCGTGCGTGTGTGCGTGTGTGTGTGTGTGTGTGTGTGTGTGTGTGTGCG
Source organism: Peromyscus nudipes (assembly GCA_902168325.1). Classification (NCBI taxonomy): domain Eukaryota; kingdom Metazoa; phylum Chordata; class Mammalia; order Rodentia; family Cricetidae; genus Peromyscus; species Peromyscus nudipes. Next base: position 5,958 of record CABHPH010135792.1, on the reverse strand, counting down.
CGCGCGCTATGCCATGTTGCCATGTGTGGAGGTCAGAGAACTATTTGCTGGAGTCTGTTCTCTCCTTCTACCATGTGGGACCCGGGACTCAAACTCAGGCTATCAGTCTTGTTTGCAAATGCCTTCATTCACTGAGCCATCTTGTTGGCCCAATGTGGTGGTTTGGAAGAAAATAGCCCCTATCAGCCCACAGAGAGCGGCACTATTTGAAAGGATTAGGACATGTGGCCTTTAATTAAAGTAGGTGTGGTCTTGTTGGAGGAAGTGTGTCACTGGGGGTGGACTTTGGGGTTCAAATGCTCACGCCAGGCCCAGTGTTTTTCTCTTCTTGCTGCCTGCGTATCCCGGTGTAAAACTCTCAGCTTCTCCAGGACCATGTCTACCTGCCTGGTGCCATGCTGAGAATGGACTAAACCTCTGAGACTGTAAGCCAGCCCCAATTAAATGCTTGCCTTTATAACAGTTGTCCTGGTCATGGTGTCTCTTCACAGCAATAGAATATTGACTAAGACACCCACTATTTTTTTTTAAATGAGACCCAAGTCAGCAATTGAAATAGCAATTTTGAAAATCTAACATTCTAACACAGTACTGAGTAACAGTGGGGAAATACTAAGTCTTTGTTTTTCGAAATCAAACCATTATGTTTCTATAAGAGCAGAAAGCTTAGTTTGCACAGTAGCTGTGTGTCCGTGGATGATTGCTGACCCTCCTCAGCTAACACCTATCCCACTTGAGTGTGTGGTGGGAGGTGGTACCTGCTGACGTCAGGATGTGGAAGGAGAAAAGCGTAGCAAAACCCAAGGAAGCTCCTGCAGGCGTTCAGGAGCTGGGTGAGAATGTGAGATCTGGGGGGAGCCAGTGAGTCTCCAAGTCCCCTCTGTCTCAGGTTAGTGTCTGACCATCTATCTGTCCCATGGTACGGAGGCCAACCTATGGTGACGCTTGTTGAGAATAGATGTCACTGGGTTGGAGTGTCTGCAGGAGCACAGGGACTACGGAAGACTGGCTGGGGACACTCTTTCCTTGGGGGAGCTTCCAAGGTGGCAGTTTCTTCACCTGATGCCCTCCGGTGGGAGGGGAGACCTAACACAGGTTTTTTCTGATGTTGAACAAAATCCACGTCTTGCCTAATGATTACTTCCTCTCCCCCTCTTCTCTTCTCTTCCCACTTTCCCCTTCTCCATCTCCTCTCTCTTCTTGAGATAAAGCTCATGTATCCCAGGCTGGCCTTGAACTCACTGTGTGGCTAAAAAGAATCTTAAGGTTTTGATCCTCCCGCCTCCATCTCCTGAGTGCTGGGATCACAGGTGAGCACCACTGCAGTCAGTTTATGCTGTGCTGGGGATGGAACCCAGGGCTTCATGCATGCTAGGCAAGCATTCTGCCAACTAAGCTACAACCCCAGCCCCAGCCCTCAGCTAATAATTTCTGAAGACATGAGATGCTTGCAATGTACACATAGTCACAATGTGTGCTATCCCGGGTAAGGGCAGAAAGGCCAACATGGGTCCTGTGCTCCAGCATACAGGAACCCCAGCTGCCTTTGGAAAGGTCACGGAGTCCCTGTTTACACACTCAACAGGTGATACCTTCAGATTGATGGAGATAAAGAAGCCAGGTAGAGCTGACCACCTTCCCAGGCCACCACCAGATGGACCCTGGTAACAAACATGTTACACATTTATTGACCGCTTCTTCTGTAGTTGGAAGTTTCTCAGGTCCCACCCGGTTCCCATGTTTCTCTGGTCCCACCTGGCTCCATGGTCCTGCAGCTGCCTATAAAAATAATCATTCAGAGGCTTATATTAATTATCAACTGTATGGCCTATGGCAGGCGTCTTGCTAGCTAGCTCTTTCATCTTAAATTAACCCATTTCTATTAATCTATGTTTTGCCACGTGGCCATGGCTTTACCTGCATCCTATTACATGTTGCTCCTTGGAGGGCGGTTTGGCGTCTCCCCCCACTCTCCTTATCTCTCTTGGATTTTCCCGCCTGGCTCCATCCTGCCCTGCCATAGGCTAGTGCAGCTTTATTTACTAACTAATGGGAACAGCATATATTCACAGTGTACAGAAAGACACCCTACAGCATCCTTCATGATGAATATGGAGCACTGATTTAGTTGTTCACTTGATTCTTACAAAAGGGCTTGAAGACAAGAACTGTCACACCCCACTTTGGTAGATTACCCACTGAGATCTAGAAAGGTTATAAAACTTTGCTTAAGGTCACATACTGTTGAAGGCTCTAAAACCTGCCCCATGTATGAACAACAGCATGAGCACCATCCTTAAATGCTGGACCAGATTGGACAAAGACACCAGCATCAAAGCCACCAGGGTAGTCACATCATCTGATGGGGCATGGTTGCCTCCCTGTCACTTGCAGGAGCTTTCTCCTGTGTCCCTGAAGTACCAGTGTGGAATGCAGGGTAATGGGACCACGGAGCAGTTAGAGTCCTAGACTTCAATTTCTGGACTGGCTAAAATGACTCTGTAGGACAGACTGAAGGCATTGGGGCTGTAGTTCCTGTGGCTGAGGTACCTATGGGACTTTCCAGCAGCAGAGGCTGTTCAAAGGGAGCTTCCTGGGTTTGGGGAGGTGGTCAGTCAATAAAGTACCTGCTTTGCAAGCAGCAGGGCCTGAATCGGATCCCCAGAATCCATGCAAATAAAAACTCAAAACTCAAAACCACAGTAACAACAAAATGTCAGGGTGGTGTGTATGTGTAATCTTAGCACCTGGAAGGCGCGCGCGCGCGCGCGCGCGCGCGCGCACACACACACACACACACACACACACACACACACACACACACACAC